>JAQIWA010000291.1:0-37810 GCA_034693305.1 Eueremaeus valkanovi | reverse complement strand
TATTTCAAACAATTGGTGCGAATATGAGTGAACAGAGCGATAGATCGGAAGCCATATTCGGTTTGCAGTGCTTTTGGGGCTCAGAAGTCAAGTTCGGCATTTTGGGAGGTGTTATCAGCACCAGTGTTGGCTATACGGGTGGATCGACACCTGATCCCACGTATAAGAATCTGTCGGATCACACAGAGGTCGTCAAAATTGTGTTCGACACTAATCTAATCACTTATGAAGTAATCATTTCTTAAATAATGACTATTCAATTGAATTCATTTTTATTAAATTTTGAATAAATATAGCAATTATTGTCACTATTCTGGGCCAGTCATGAGCCCACTTATCAATTTAAGCGCCAATACATGTCCGCTATTTTCTACAAAAGCGAAGAACAGAAACAAATGGCAGAAAAGACATTGAAAGACAAGCAAAAAGAGTTGTCGGAACCGATTGTCACCAAAATCTTAGCGTTGGATAAGTTCTATTCGGCCGAAGACTATCACCAAAAATACTTTCTGCGCAAACATAAGAATCTTTTGACTGAACTTAAACTATCGAACAAACAACTGGTCAACAGTCCAGTGGCCACAAGGCTTAATGCATTTTGTGCCGGCTTTGGATCTATTCAACAGTTAGATAAAGAACTCAAGAGATTAGGCGTCAGTTTGACTGAGAAATCTCAAAATCTGGTCAAAGAATTGATTAAATCCGGACCTAATTTAGGCGAATGTTAACTAATTCTGAGTTCGTTTTGATTTTTAAGAATTTGTTTGATTTTAAATAAAAATATCAAAAGATTTAATTCTTTATTAATATTCATTACAAATCACTGACGTTTTTGAGCCAATCTTTGGTTTTGAAAATTCACATTCAATAAACTGAATCGTTTTTCTTTAAGGGCTAAAACTTGTCGGGACTGCCGTTTGATTGGTTAACTCAATTCAGTGCAGATTTAGTTTGTATTGAAGTGAAGGCTATCTCTACTGATTAGCTATTACTGTATAAGCTTTTAATCGTTTTTAGTTCGTTATTAAAAATAATCAAATTATGAATGCATTGGCAATACTGTACTGTACTGTACATACAGTCTGTATTGATTGCACTCTTGTATGCAATTGATTGGACTCTACAGTATATAAGCAGTTATTCACAAATAAAACAATCATTTGTTTCGAAAATCATTAAAATTATAAATAATGAGTAAAAGCAGTGATAAGTCAGAAGCAGTGTTTGGATTGCAGTGCTTTTGGGGCGCAGAGGCCAAGTATGGGATAGTGGATGGTGTAGTCAGCACCAGTGTTGGCTATACGGGCGGATCGACACTTAACCCTCGATTAGAGACAATCGCGGATCACATCGAAGCCGTCAGAGTTGTATTTGAGCCCAAATTGATTACATATGAAGTATTCACTCATTAATTGAACTATAATTTCAATACTTTTTATATTAATTGAATATATTTTCAACAAATAAACCAAAATTATAGCAACTATTGTCAAAGTTCTGGGCCATCAATGACCCGGTTTGGGCTACAAAACGGCAATATATGTCCACTATTTTCTATGCGAGTGAAGAACAGAAACGTTTGGCTCAGAAGTCATTGCAAGACAAACAAAAGCAATCGTCGGAACCGATTGACACCGAAATCGTGGCATTAAATCAGTTCTATTCGGCCGAAGACTGTCACCAAAAATACTTTCTGCGCAAACATAACTCAATTTTGGCCGAACTTAAGCTAACAGACCAGCAACTGATCGACAGTCCAGTCGCCACAAAACTTAATGGCTTTTGCTATGGCTGTGGATCTGCTCAACAGTTGGACAGTTATCTGAAGACTAATGGCATTGGTTTGAGTGAAAACAATATAAAGATAATTAAGGAAGAGATCAGAGGCGGCCCTAAAACCAAATACTGAGCACTCGGACAATGCGATTGTGAACTGAGTCTCAAATTAATCAATAGATTGAAACAAATGTCAGAAAAGACTAGAAATGAAAATAAAAATATTATAAATACCGAAAAAGTTCTTCTGATACACAAACTGTTCGATAGCTTTGTTCCATAAACTGATTGTTTGTTCAAAACTGGATTTGTTTTGATTTCTGTTGAATACAAATAACAATTAAAATAAACAAAAAATTAATAAAAATTTCAAACAATTAATGCATTGAAGAGTCAGTCGATTGAAGTGAAGGCAATATAAGGCAAACCTTTCGATAAAACCCGACAATCGATGCAATGCTTTGTCCTCTGCTTTGAATTTCTTCAGCTCTTTATAAGCGATGTCTTTAATCAGTTCCGAACTCTTGATTAGTGACCAACACTTGAGAAGCGATGAATAGTCTGTTCGCCACTTCTTCACCGAATCCAATGTCGACACTGTCTTCACAGTTGAGTTGTTTTCAAACATTTTTATAACTTCTGTCAAAATATTTACATTATTTTAAAACTTAATTAAAACTCAAATCTCTTTAAATTCATTATTAAATTAATTAATTAATTGATTATAAAAACTGAATCAAAGGTCGAAACAAAATGAGTGTTAAATGTCAGCTAAGAATGCGTTCACAAACAATGTGACAATTCTTGTCTTTAATTCTTTTCATTTGACTTTTGCCCCTTCTCTCAGAATACGCCTAATATTGCATAACATTAATGATTAGATTAATTACTAATTATTTATTAGTGATGTGCAGGGAGTAGAGCCAAAGTAGTTCCCTGGCCAGTTCGAAAACAAATTGTCTTTTTTCAATGAGTTTCGACAGCTGTGAATCAAATCTGCATAGTTTAGAGTACCCCATGATGTTGAACCAAATTATCCAAATACACCCTGACATTTTCGAGCTTGCACACACCTAAGTTTAATTCATATAAGTTATAATCCTCTAGCTTAGTAATCTTATATTGCTGTTGATTCTTGTTCAAATTAGTATTCAATTCAATTGAACTGGTAGTTATTTAGAGCCGGAGTTCACTCAAATTCTATATTTCGTGAGTCCGTCCGTAAATTGTGCTCAACTAAATTGTCGATTCAAAGCAATTAATTATTTTCTTGATTTTCTCCATAAAATAAATATTTTGAACTAATTTTTATTAATGAATAATAATTATCAAATTTATTGAAATATCTTTTTTACGCATAAATCCAATAGATTTTTAGGAATTACTTATAACAAACTTATGTCAACACAGAATATATTGCATACAAATGGTAACAATGAATGAAATTTTGCACTCTTTTGACACATTTTCAATATTTAAGTTTGAATTATATTTGAAATTATTATAACTTACTGTATATTCTATTGCTTACCATTGAATATAATGTTTTCTAAGACTAATTGTTTACTAAAACTAAATTATATTTATGACTAATAATACAATTAAAGATTAGTTATTGTTTTTGAAGGAATAATAGCATGACTTAAATGAGCATTATTTTGAATATTAGAAATGTTGGGATTGTCTGCACTCGTATTCATTGAATAGTCCATTGAATTCGGTGACTGAAAGCCTGGAACCCATGCGATGTCGAAGGACTCGAAGTCGAACGAGTTGTTCGCAGAACTGTGAACCTGTAGTGCGCCAGTCATTGGATTCAATTGGTTCGGGTTAGCTTTGATAGGAATGGGGGCTCTACTGACGCTTAGGCCTGAATTCATCTTTACATTAGTCTCATGACCACTGGTTTGACCGCTAATACTGTCCTCGACTGCCTGTTTGTGTTCCTGAGTGTTCACGTGGTTCTTCAATGTGGAACTGACTGCACCCAAATGTCGTTCACATATCTTGCAATAGACACGTCCGGCGTCTTCACCATTGCTGGTCACCTCATAGTACGGACAGAATTTGTTCAGCTTTTTCACCAACTTTTTAGCCGATTCTATGCGATCTTCAATACAGCGGTTTTGCTGTTTCATTTGGTTGTGCTGGGTTATTGATATGATCGACTCGTTCTTTGACTGTTGGATACCGTTGTGCCCCATTAGGTCTGGATCCATTGAAAATATGTCAGGGGTTTTGGCTCGACTTCCTTCTGACATAAAGTAATCCTTCAGAAAAAGTGCATAAATAGTTTAGACAAGAATTTTAGCGAAAATTTTGTTTTAAGAATCACTTCATTATCAGTGGAACGGTTAGAATCTTCATTAGTATAGCGGCTATACTTTGAGGCCACGAAGTAGTCGATATCGCGACAACATCTCTGATTGCAATCCCATTTTCTTTTATAGTTATTAGTAGACGAATAGCAGCTTATTTTCAAACCCTATTTGGATAATAAATAATTAATATCTGTGTTGTTTGGATGCGAACACAATTCATATGCACTTACAATACACGCATTCATTTATCGTGAGTTCAGAGTTTCGGAAAATCTTTATCTGGACTTAAGCGTATGGATGTAGTGTAATGGTACTCGATTTAGTCGCAAATGTAGCTTGATTATGAACTTGCAAATATTGACCACTTGAATGAATTACTAATATTTTTATATTAATATTTAATTGAATTTTTTAAATCAAATTATATGTGAATTATAGTCTGTTATAAACCTTTTTGTACTGATTTCTCAAAATGATCATGGCAATTTGAAACTAATCATTGCAATTGGGGCATGGTCAGCACCATTACACTAGTGACGAGAACTTATATTCCTTCAATGATTTTCGGGAATTCCTTACTCACAATAAAGTCAGTTATTGTAAGGTGTGCTTGGATTCAGAGTTACATTTAACTAAAGTGCGCTCTACTGTACAGCACAGCACAGGCATCGTCTCATTTGGACGGAACCCGTAATATGACTAGCAATCGGAGACTTCACCAAAGAATTTGTTATATTTGATAACAGAAATCAATGTCTTATGGAAATGAAACAAAAGATAGTTATATTGCAATTGGACTCAATGTGGACTCAATGTGCTATTTCAGTGATTACACAAATCTTTGGATCAATTTCTTAATTGCGTTCACTTTTGACAAAAAAGGGGGAAATATTGAAAAAGAGCTCATATTTGTTGAGTGCAACTCTGAATCAATAGATAACTTGAAAAAATTGAAGACTTGCATCGACTCTCTTCCTGTGCTTGACCTCATGGTTCCTCATTGTGAAATACTCGAGGGCCTGGCAGTAGTGTTTGGCCACCTCTTCTGCCGATGCATTCATAAGTCTCAGAATTCTGCTGCACCGGTAGTGTAAAGTCCCCGCATGTCTGTACTTATGTATGGCATCGTAATTGACTATCGCTGACTCCAAGTATTGAATAGTAGTCTTCGTGTCATTTGAATTGCGATCGCTTAAGACGTTTGGACTGTCGAAGCGAAGAGTCGCCGCTTTTTCGTATGCTTTTGCAGCGCCTTTTGGGGTATATTTTCAACATTTCTATCAATTAGTCATTTAAACGGTTTCTCATAATTTCTTATATTATTTGAACCAAAATATATGAAAAATGTAATTATGAATAGAATAATGTGATTCAGAGTTGCGACCTTGGATTGTTTGGAACAGGTATACAGAGTATAAATGGAATAAATAGCATTTGAATGTGTACCAGGCATATTCTGCTCTCGATCTTATTGTAGCAATTAATGGGCGTTTGAAGGACTGGACTGAAGACGATATTTGCGTCGATTCTAATATGATTTTGACTCAACACTCAATGATGTGCATTGTTTTCAAGAGTGATTGAGCAGACAATTCTTATATAAACATGCAAGATCAAATTAAGCAACTCTGAATCAATACTGCAATATAGTATGTACGGTATTAAGCAATTAAATACCCATAAAGTTTTTCTGTTGATGACATTTATGAGCTAATTGTCCGTATAAATAGATAGCCTTATCTTGTGTGGAAGACTTATCGTTATCAATACTGTTGAGTGGAATTAATTTAAGTTCAATATTGAAACCAATTATTAATATGTTTAATAGAAAGAGAAAAAACAATTATTATTATTAAAATATAATTATTAATAATAGAACTAAATATTCAAAGCTTACAAATCCATGATATCCTTCATCATACTTTTATTAATATCATTATCCGGATACTTTTCCAACTTTTTCATAGATTGTTCCCATTTATGTAATTTTTCGTTAACTGCGGCCAAATTTTTTAACATTTCAATCATCTCATCCGTAGACAGACTACCGCTCTGTCCACTCTTAGCACTGGAATCATTGCCCAAATGTTTTGATGTATTCATTGATGATGTGGTCGATGGCTGTAGTGATGTTGTGGTCATACTTATCATTGTGCGCGACATTACGGATGAATTCATGTAAAGAATCCCAAAATTATAAATCAATTGTTGAATAAAAGAGTTCTCAAACTCTATACACAACTTAGAAATTAATGTCGATTCACAATATATGAGGTTTTAATAATAAATTAAAAAAACTTTTGCGTACATATGAGCACTGGTGGGGTACATGCGAATCACTCGTGATTGTGATTATGATTAGTTTTCATCCTTGAGCTGTGAAACTAGAAGAGTGAAAAGTTTGCGTAACTCTTACAATAGGTTTTCATTTGAGTTTATGAGAGTCACTGAGAGTTATAAAGTCTATTCCAAAGAGTGTAAGACTACAGAGACTAACAAAAAAATTATTGCACAGAATATATAGAAAAGGCGTTACTTTAATATTTATGATAAAATAGACGATTGAAAGAACAATACTTTAATGTTTGACTGAGTATACAATCACTCGTTTGATGATATGTGGAAAGCAATTCATAATAGAGTTGCACTTCATTGCAGTGCACATCAGATACTGTTTGGTGATTAGCACTAATTGAGGTATTAGTTAACAACAATATGTTTCCCTAATTCAGGATCTAATTCACAATTCATGACTGTCTCCAAGTCGTCAGTAATTAGAATTCCAGTCAAATTCTGTCTGAACATAAGGTACAGTAAACTATAGTAATGTACAATGGTAGTTTTGCCAATAATGCTACATTGTATGCTCAGCCCAATTTGACAGTGCTCTCTATCTCAGTTCTGTAAAAATGTTCTATCACACTTTTTGAAAAAATATTTATATTCATACATATCTTCAATCATATTAATACATCAAATCAGTTCAAAAGTCTAATATAATTTCAATAAACAAATAAATACTGTTTGAATGTATTTATTTTTATGAATCATATGATTATAATTATTACAAAGTTTTCTAAAATAAACTTTAATCAGAAATAAATTTTTATAAGAATTAAAATTAATTTATAATTTGAATTATTAATGAGAATATGAATGCCAGACATTGTAAGACTAATAGTGGACAGGAAGCAAGACTTGAGTCACTCAATTCCGGATCAGTTGTCTGGGATGTACCTATAGATGAAATTGTTTTAATCCCTTCTTGTTGTTAGACTACTTCTTCTCTCATTCATTGACCAGTGGGTAATATTCCCGGCTTTACCACAAAATCTGGGTATTTCTTGAGTAAATCATATTCTTTTGAAGAATACTTATAATTAGAGCAGTCTTTCGCTTCGTTGGCAACGATTTGTGTATCAAATACTTTAGTCTTGAATTCAGTGACCATTTTCTGATTGCACTTCTCCTTAAAATTAATAATTTAAGAATATTTGAACAGTGAATGCAACAGAGAATCCAAAGAAAGTATTTATTTGAGACAAAGATAAAATCAAATTATAATTAACTACAAAATATATTTATTCCCAAACTTTTGAACAAAACCTGAAATATTAAATCTTTTTTATTAAAAAAGAAGATTAAATAATAGACAGAAATAAAAATTAAAAATATTTGAATCGAAGAGGGAATAAAATATATTCAAATGAAATGAATTTTGATATTTTTGGGCAAATCTGTTGTAATGTCGTCTTTGAGTTGTTTATCGATGTCTAATCTGAACCAGCGCATTCGGCGCATTCTTTGCTTTTTCTATGAATGCATTGACCATTGAGTTGGTTATGCAATTAGTGTTGGACAGAGAGAAAGGGTCGGCAGAAATGGGAACCTAATTATGAGACAAATCACTGTATCTTCGGTTATATTATTCTTTTGATTCAAAAATCTTTTGTTTCAATCGGTTTATGCTTTATATGTCTAACAACGAAGATATTGAGGCGTTTGTCATAACATAAGTCTGTACTGACGGAAAGTGATTGCAATTGAGAGCAGTTTTGACTTAAAATACGAATACAATTGAGATCAAAATCGGTGTCAAAACAGTTGAGTCAATCGGTGTAAGTGTTTGAGCACTTCATTCAATTCAAGCGATAGTTCTGTTGTTATTAATACAGTATAAGTGACTCTAATCTAACCAATCGTTGGATTTGTCTGAAATCAATGTCTTCTGAGAATAAGACCAAATAAAGTGATTCAAATGTGAATATTTGTTAATTATTTTTAAGAATAAATACAAAAAGGGTTGATTTGAGTCCCAACACAATTGAGGAACGAGTAATTGCAAAATTAAAAAGTTTTATAAATATTTGAATAAAAATCTGAATTCGTGTTCAGTTCTAAAGACCTCTATTGTACTGTAAATACTGTATGATTGTGTAGACCAGTGATATTTAAAATTAGCCAGGTAGCTCTCCCTTGATCCGTAATTGATATTAAGGCCCTAAGACCCAGTGTATAGTACAGAAAGAATATATTTATAGCCATAATGTTTCAGTAAATGAATCGACTGTTGAGCTCCACCACAATGTAGGCCTACTTATGCCCCAAACTCAACAGTTAACCAGAAGTTGGTAAAGTTTTTTTTGCTGAAAGAGTACCATTCAATTGTTGATCAGGGTTTAAATTTTAAATTAACCAGTCAGAAATTACAATTTTTTGATTCGCAGCAATCAATATGATGTGCAGGACTTACTGTTAGTATATATTCATATATTTTTTATGTCAATTTAAATCTATCTGTTCATCAATACATGTCCTCCAATCATGAATTGTGATAATATTTTCAAAATATTAACAGAGAATTGGGTCAAATAGTTTGATCGATATTTCAAGGAAAAAGTAGATCACAATTGACAAACAGAATATTCATTGTATTTAAAAGAATTTGCATTTAATTAAAACTAATATTTTATAGAAAAATGACAAAAAAGTACAAAAATTGCAACTTATTTAATGAAAACACATTTTTAGGCACAGAATAGTTTTCAATAAAAATATTTATCGAAAACAAACAGCAATTCAATAGAAAGTTAGAATTTTAATCGACTATAAAAGGCAGCACTTATTTGATTCTCACTGTCATTAAGAAACTTCAGAGTTATTTAGCAGAATATTCTATACTTATTAAAAATGAGATCAATTCCTATAATTCTCTTGATTTGTATGGTAACAATTCAGGTGATGTGTCAACAGTCCAGTGATTTGTTTGGAATAGTCCGACCCTGGGGTCAAAGTATAGGTAAAAAGAATTTTCACTTCAGCTTTGCCTCAAAACTCAAGCTTCTGTTTTTAAAGGCACAGGCACTCAAGCAATGGGCCAAATGGGGCAACAGTTGCAACAACTTATTCTGAGTTCACTTTCAAAATTGGATACTTTTAGTGAACAAATTGGTTCACAAATGTCAAACAGATTGGAGCAAATGGAGAACCAGTTACACGATTTGGCCAAAGAATTCCGATTATCTCTAATCAACAACAGGAAGAATATGACTCAAACGGCTTATACGAAGACTTGATTTCTCAACAATTTTACGATTTATAGAATCGCCTAATATTAGAAATATTGTCAAAAGACAGCGATAAGGGATAGACTTGACGTTTAAAATGTTTATAATTCGTATATAACTATTGTATTGTATTAATGAATGAATAAATATTGTGCACACAATCAGTGTTTTCATTGAAATTATTTTAATTTCTGTTAATTGCAATCAAATGATTGACCGATTCTACTCTGAATTTTATCTACTTCTTAATCATTGTGCACATGACTCATGACTCCTATCCTAAGAGGGAATAAAGTTTGGATTTAAAGAGAAGTAAAATTGTCTGAATTGAATGAAATCCAGAAAACTTTCCAAAGCCACGAGATATACCACTTATTCTAGAGTTTCTATATTGGAATCCCATTGGACTTAGCCTTGACTACCAGAATCTTCTACAGTATAATCTAGATCATTGCTCGAAACTTCCAACTATTCTATTATTGAAGTACTTTATTAACATATTTATACAATTTTATTAACAATTACTTTATTATTGATTTAAATGTACTTAAAATTAATATCAAAACAAATTATTTAATTAAAATATGAACTTGATAATTACCAGTTGAATGTGGGTCTTAACTAAACTTAAATCACAAAAGTATTATAAATGGCCTTTAGGGGCAATAATATCCAAATGGCAATAGAGCTCAAGAAGAAGCCATAAATCCAATCGAGAGCTGGATTTTTCTGAATATAAGTCAATTCTTGCTGACCGCCAGTCCTTTCCTTTCGTTTATCAATTATATCTTTCGGCGCTTTTTTCAGATCATAAGCCCATCCGATAAAAGCGAAGAAATCAATGAAAGCTGTGTTGACATTGAAATTGACGTCCCATCCAAACTCGCTCTCGGAGTAGTCCCAGGGATACACGTGATGGTAGTTATGGTATGCGCCTGACATACAAACCATGAAAATCAAAAATCAAATCAACTTTGTTTAGCAGTTTTAGTGTCAATTTGTCTAACCGCCCAGAGTTGCATATATGAGAGGGTCGTTATGAACAGATGTCATGGATTTGTCGTATGGTTTTGGGCCCACATCTATATGAGCCACAGAATTGCCTGAAAAGCCATTCATAGGAATCTTTTGAATACTTATTTTCATAGTTTACACTGTATTTGAAGAATATTACCGCAAAAGGAGAGCTGAAGAGTATATACATAGCGTATGAGAAAACACAAATGAAAACTATTAAATAGCGTTTCATTGAATAAATAGTACGGAATTAATGTCGGAATTACGATACAAAACACAGCGACAAGCGGTTCGTAATAATTATATTGAAAGCGAACAATAGGGTCGGACCAGAGATAGTCCACATCGATTTTACGTCGTTTTTCCTCACATTCCGGATGTCTTTTAATCATAAGCCAACCGATGTGTGCGAAGAAGAAGCCTCTGTTGATGTTGACCACATCAGCATTGGTGCCCTCATACTTATGATGCGTGTGATGATCCCTGGCCCATTCTACCATTGTCTTCTGGCCGGAGAGTGTCTGCAAAACTACCAAGATGATCCTTAGAGGCCATTTAGCCTTGAAGCTTTTATGTGTGGCGTAACGATGAGCTGCTGTCAGAGTTCCGATATTTGATGCGACACCTAATGTGTGTAAAATCAAAATATTTATCCAATAGTTTACAAAATATTAAGAAATCTTTACCCAAAATATATGTCATTACTATTGTCTGCCATTTGGCCGAAGTTATGCACAAATATGTGCCATAAATAGCTCCGATGTGTACATAGATTAAAGTCATTGACTGATACCACAAGACTTGAGACAAATAATAATTCACATCTATCTTGAGATTCATTTTTGACTTATATTTTATAACAATATTAATAAATAATTTTCACATTTAATTGAAATCAGATTTTATTTCTAATCGAAAGAAAAAACAAAACTCTTTTTTTGAACAAAAATAAATTTATTTGAACTTTATTTACATTAAATTCTTTTGATATGATATTGTAATGTATAGAATGAGTGCATGAATTGTCTGTCTCTCAAAAGAAAAAGTTTTAACAAAAGGTTATTTACTTTTCGAAAGCTTTTAATTGAATTTTAGTTTTAAAAATCATAGAAATTGAATGATATTCAAGGCTAGACTTAATTAGAGGAAATCATTTATGAAGTAATTTGTGTTCAAAATTAGTTCAATTTATGTTTAAATAATTGGTTTATTCGTATTATTTTGATTTCTTTTTCAGAAGTTAAGGTCATTACTACACGTGTAGAGGAAATTGAGAAAAAAATATTTAACTAAGAAATGATCGAAACATTTCATGCGATACTAATTATTTATAAATTATATACAAGTATTACAATTCATATCGATTTCAACCGAACAAAATTGTTTCGTCCGTTTCTACCTTAAACTGAACAATGGATAAGCACTCAGACATAGAATTTTGTAGATTATTATCAATCAATTTGTTTTTAAGTCAAAATAAATTAATTTCCATTTGGTTTAGTGACGAAGATATTTGTGTCGTATTTTGTGAATTATGTAAATTATGTAAAAGTATCTTCGTCAATTAGGCAAGTTACCCAGTTTATTAGATATTACAAGCTTAGAATTATTATAAAATAATTGATATTATGAAACGTATGAGCAAAATAACTGCTTTCAAGTTCCACCATAAAAAGTCTATTTTCTGCAAGGTCACTTCAGTAATTTATTCATAAGAGTAATTCAAACAGTTTTTGATTGATTTCTCATGTGTTTTCATTCTCATAATATGTCTCAGATGTTCTATTCTGGATATTTTCACAAAAATATATAGTTTGTTAAATTGTGAGCATTTTATTCGTAACAAATTGTGAGTTTAGATAAAACTATTCTGACTCGTGAGTTCAAATACAGGCATTTTCTTCGTTCAAAACGATTATGGGTACATTTGTTCCCCTGCTCATATACATAATTATACATGATGCAGAAATAAATGATGATTACAGCAATTTGGTATTTATATGCATTCGTTTAATCATTTTTTAATCAACGAATTCATAGATTATTGAAGTATTGAAGTGCAGTATAAGCTATGGTTGGGTGCAATCATTGATGCAGTACTGCAGCTGTTATTCCAATACATGATAAATACATGCTATCTATCAAATGGTAAAGTGCTCTTATATAGCAAGGAATCTCAATCGACATTGAAATAAAATTTTAAACCAACACAAAGTCAAAATCAAATCGTACTTATATTTAGTTTAAATTGTTTTTATTCTGTATTTTATTCAATTGAATCCTAAAATGAAAACCAAAAACAGTTTAGAAAAGAAGACAATTTCTTCCAACTTATATGACTTGTTATTCCGTGAAATAATTGCTCCGATATTTCTGATGACAACAATACCAAATCTAACTGTCGTTCTTTCGTATATTATTGTCGCAAAAAATAGTAATTTAAGTCAAACTTTATTATCGACGCAAAACTTAAAAACAACGATAATTAACGCGTGGACTTCGATAGACTGGTATGAATTGTTAACATAGGATATCATTGAAAATATTTTTGGACTAACTGTTGAAATGGACTGTAATTACAAAAAAATAATTATTATTTATTTAAAATGACTTTTTGTAAAAGAATATAATAAACGGAAGTTATCTGTAATAAGATTCTATAAGCTACAACTCAAATATTCAACCTGCTCAGTTTGATTTTAAATTTGTTCTATTTCTGATATAATTTTGATACAGAATAATCTTAGGAAAGTTGCCAGAATAAACTTAGTGATCACTTCCGCGTCAATTATTTAATGCATTTCATTGCAATTCAATGCACTTCGTCTGATATGTCCTTCATTTATATGTCAAGTATTTGAATAAACAAATCAAAAGTTTAAGTTTTTAAATGCAATTATCAAATGTTTATGAATTGCACATGCTACATTCCTATTGATGATCAATGTCCATTGCACCAATGTTGCGCACAGATAGCACTTTGTCAACTTGAAACAACTGATAACTAAAAGATTTAATTATAGGTTTGATAAAGAATCCTGGACTATTATAGCATGTTTACTGGTCTGGGGGGTCGTGTCCTTGCATCTGCCAGGAAAGCCATACAATGGTCCCATCACTTCAAATGGATTCGTTCCTAAATATTGGTTTGACTTTTGATTTTAAATATATTAATAGATATTTGAGTGAAAGAAAAAAATTGATGAAATGATGTGTTTTTGTAAGAATAGAATTCAATAATAATTTTGACCCAAATATATGTAATAATTAGATATAAGTCAAACAAACCTGTTCTCAACAATAACTAACTGGAGTGTACTTTTGCACTGAAGGCACACAGGATTTCGTTTCTATATAATATCAATGTCGGCGACAATTCCATTGATTATAAACTATCCGGTTCTTCATCTATACTACAAAATACCAACTTTTACCGGAATATTAGTTGTGTTTGGATTCATATTTTGTATATTTCTTTATTTTAAAGGTATAATTGATTTACTTCTTTACTTATAATATCGACACATATTCTAAGCACTGCTTATTTCAATTGATTTAAAGGCCTTTTATTTGCTTCGCGAGGACTTCACAACCGAACGAAAAACCCTATTTTTGACTTTTATTGGGGAATAGAATTGTATCCACACTTAGGGTCTATAATAAGCCTTAAATTACTGATTATATGCAGATTTGGACTCATTCTGTGGCAATATATTGTACTGATCTGTTGGAAAGCCAACTACGAAACTCTACCCAATGGAACATTCAATTATTGCCTCACAGCTACTACTCTACTGCAAACAATCTACCTTGCTAAATTCTATTATTGGGAGGACGGCTACATGAATGTGAGACTAACCATAGAATTCATACCGATATACATATAATTCAATTATTATTCTTTGCATTCAGACAATCGACACAGCAGTCGATCGTTTCGGTTTTTACGTGTGTTGGGGTTGTATAGCATTTGTACCCGGATTCTACCCAATAACCAGCTTATATTTAGTGAAACATTCTCCGTATAATCAGTTTGGTTTCAATGCATTTGCACTGACAATGACTGCCGGACTCTTAGTTATTGGACTCAACTATTGGGCGGATCAGCAGAAGCTTGAATTCAGAGCTACAAATGGAAAGTGTATTATTTGGAGAAGACCTGCAAAATTGATCCGGTATAGTCTTTAGTACGGATGTGCAAGAGATATAGACAAAATAACCCTTGAGTTTTCAAACAGGCAAAATACCCCCTTCGGTGTCATTTTCTGTAAAATAGTCGATTTCGACCAAATTGTGGCTAAATTTTGCTTAAAGTTAACTAAATTACGGCTTAAATAGATTGATGCAAATTAAGTCGAAATACAGTCAAATCGTCTATTTTCGACTTTTAACGCCATTTTAAGGGCATTGTGACGGACATATTGTCCTATATTTTCTCTCTCTCTCTCTCTCTCTCTCTCTCTCTCTCTCTCTCTCTCTCTCTCCCTCCCTTAGCTTTGAAGAAAAAACGCCATTTTACCCCCTCTATATCCTTTTTCTCACCGGACCTTGCACATTTCAATTTTTTATGTACTTATGGAATATTCTTTATACTATTAATCGCTTGTTTCAACAAAACAGAGCGCAATATACGGATGATTTCGGCAAAACTAAAGCCAGTATTCTATTGATTTCGGGTTTTTGGGGAATCTCTCGTCATATGAACTATACATTTGAGTTGATGTCGACATTTCTCTGGTGTCTGCCGGCCCTCTTCTACAGCCCAATCCCATACCTCTATTTTATATTCCTTACAATACTCTTAATTCATCGAAGTATAAGAGATGAGAATAAATGCTCGAAAAAGTATGGAAAGTATTGGGAAATGTATACAAATGAAGTCAAATACCGAATGATTCCATATATTTTCTGAATACTGAACTAAACATATTAATAGTAAACTCATATGTTCTTGAGCTCAATTTGTTACACATTTTTGTATTGTAAATAAAATAAATTATTGATAAAAATACTCTATAAATCAAACGACGAATTTATATCCTCCTGTTTCTAAACATAATGAGGGTAAGAGTACATGCTTTTTAGATGCAATAAAATTCAACCTGTCCATGTTTCTATGGTGGTTAACGATTGATGAAGTGGAAATGGAAAAAAATCCAGGAACACTCAAAATTAAAGCATGTGTACCAGGGACTTTTGATTGAATATAATTATATTTAATCGTCTAATATTATAATTAGCACATAAGCACATAAAAAGACATGTGCAAGGGGGTAGCCAAAATACACCCTGAGTTTTGAGGTGTAAGCTTGCCCGTCTCAACCGAGCTTGCACATCCCTAGTTGTATTCAACCAGAATTCTGTTCAATTGGCGCCTACAGTATGTGTCGATTCAAATGACCAAATCTTTTCTATTGATCACATTTTCAATGAATTTTAGACATAAACGCAATCTTTGAATAGGTTTTAAGTAATTGAATAAATTTTAATAAATAATCGATAAATAATTGCGAACCAAACGGCACTAAAACTGATAATAATTCCGATAATCCAATCGATAATTGTATTCTTCTTATAAACTGCATTCTCGTCAACCCATTGTCCGGTTCGTTCTCGTCTGAGTAGAACCATATGTTTTGGGGCTTTTTTCAAATCAGACGCCCATCCAATCCATGCGAAGAATTCAATGAATGCCGAATAGATGTTAAAACTCTTGATTCCGAACTCACTCGCAGAATAATCTTCGTATAAATCATTATAAGTTATATCAATTGTAAGCTTCGAAAGCATATTAATCGCTAAACACGAGACAAATGTTATATACAGTGATAGCAAAACATATCAGTCGTAAACATATACAGTATATGAAATGAATGTAATAATAATTATATCATTTCTTTTTCTCTATAAAATTATTTCCTTTTTAGCAATTTTTGAATAAATATATCATTTTGTTATTTACCGTAAGGAAAAGCATGATGAAAATTGTGGTAGGCTCCTCCCAGGGTCAGGTAATTGAGTGGCTTGTTATGAGTAGATGAGGAAGATGTGTCATATTCTCTATAACCGTATATATGGGCAAAAGAATTGCCTGAAATTAACCAATAAATTGATTTTATAGAAAAACATTAGAATTAAAAGCATTTATATAATAGTTGTTAACTTCTGACCACTTAATGCCAATTGCATAGTATAGGCGTATCTGAAGAGAAAACATATGTGAAAACTGTTATATAATGTTTCGTCGAATAGAATCGTAGGAATAATGGTTGGGATCAGACAATTGATGACAAGAAAAAGCGGCCAATAGTAGTGGTGTTGGAATTTGATCATAGGGTCCGACCATAAGTAGTCGACATTGATTTTGTCGCGTTTCTCAACACATTTTGGGTGTCTTTCAATCATAAGCCAACCGATGTGTGCGAAGAAGAATCCTCGACCCAGACTAACGGCATCGGCATCAGTTCCCTCGAACCTATGATGTGTGTGATGATCCAGTGCCCAATCAATGGCCGATTTCTGACCCGAAAGTGTTTGCAATACACATAAAATTAGTCTCAATTTCTGATTGGCTTTGAAACTCCTGTGACTGAAGTAACGGTGCGCTCCTGAAGGATAGTAACAACTCTTTTAGCACATTCTCAAAATAGATTGTAAGACAGTCTGTGATATAGCAAAAACATTCTGGCTTAATTATAATTATTGCATGAAATTCATATGATTTATCCTCAAATTTAACAAACATATGGTATACTCTGATATACCCTTGATAAATATGATCAACTTATTTCATCTCAATTATGCTAAATATCTAGAGTATATAAATGCAATATTACCCGCAAGTACTCCAATGCCAGACAAAACACCTAAAAAATAATTAAATGAAAATTAATTAATTATTGAGAATATAATTTAAAAACAAATTTCATTATTAAAACATGTATTCAATAGAGAAATGTAAACCGCTTTCACTGTTCGATAACTTTTATTTCACAAAAGAGTATAAATTAATATAAATTACATAATATATAGCAAACAATAATTGTCTGCCACTTGGCTTCAGACACAAGCAGATAGAGTCCACGAACGGCTCCGATATGTAAAGCGGATAATCCTATGACTAATGACCACTTAATTTGGCGAATAAAGTCAAGCCATTCCTTATCTATGAAAGTCATTCTTCAGCACTGTTAACAAAAATAAAAAGTTTTAAAAACACTTCACTTCTCAGTTCAAAACTAGAATAATATAAATTGAATAGATATGAAAAGATGGGATGGCCAAGGAGCACTAGAAAAAGACGGTTTGGAAATCTACATTTTCTCACAAAAAAATAACCTGATGATTTGACATGTACATTTACCATGGCACAGCGTGCAAACTATTCTGTCAAAAAGTGCTGGATGCTTTGCAAATGTCTATAAAGAAAACTTGATCATCCTTCCAATAAAAGAGTAGCCTTTGTTATATATCAACACTTGAAACTCGGAAAAGTCAATTAACTCATAAAATAAATTTGAATTTGAAGTCTCAATAAAAATAGCTATTCTTATACATTAATAATACACTTTCAGTAAAAGAAACTTCAGTTCACATAATAAATGCAAATCTTGTTCTCAATATATTTTTTTTTGAGAGGTTTGGTCAACAAATGCTCAATACTGTAGAGTTCGTCAATAAACTCATAGTAAAGAATATTTGGCACAAAATTTCAATACAATATTAAGCGAAACTGATTTTACTTTAAAAATTTTTATCACATTTTTAAGGAACAAAAGAATCAAATTTAAAGACAAGTTTCAGATTAGACACAACACTCAAAGCCAGTTCTGATTTTAAAAACAATGCTATTATAGTCTAATAATAATTTTTTATTACGATTTTAATCATATAATAAAAAATTATTTCTTTTCAAACTATTTCTTTAAACAGTATTTATATTCATATTATTGAGAGTTTGTTATCACTTATAATATTAATAGAAAACGAAACAAACTTTTCATAACTATTATTAAATAAAGAAGCTCTGGGGTCAAGGAGGTCAATATTTCCAACATTTACAGGAGAAGAGGTGAAAAGCTTCGAATTAAAAGGTTTTTTAGTAAAATGTTCGTGGATCAAAATTACTCAATTAGATATTACTTACATGTTTTTGAAATGTAAACTGGGTCAAATGGCTTGTTTTATATTTAAAAACTTACCAGATTCAATTTCAGTGATATTTAAAAGCATTCGAACGAATTTAGAAGTTATAAGCGAATCAACCAATTTCGCCAATTGACCTGTACTACTCTGAATTTTTACTTTAATTAAACGAATAGATGTTTCGGCTGATTTAATGGACAGAACAATATAGACTTATTTGGTTCTGGATTACTCAAAAAAAAAATAAGAACTTAAATCCAAATGATTTTTTCACTGAAAGTTTGATTCCATTTAATTAGTATTAATATAAAAGTTATTCTCAAATAGAATACAATTATAATAATAATTATTGCAATTCTAGAACATTAGCGAAAAGTGTCGATAGATTTGAATCGTGAAATCGGTTTTAACTTTTATTTTCGCGAAAATAAAATCTAAATCTAAACTCGTATCTGAAGTAATCGATTATTATTTACTATAAGTTAGTCTAATATACAAAGTCTGTATTGAAAGCAAATGCGTTCAATTGAGAACAAATAATACAATATGTATAGAGTAGTGTCGCATAAAGAGTGACAATATATTCAGTTTTCGATTTGAAAACTTTTTTCTATAACTTATGAAAAATATTTTTTTTAAGAATTGCTTTATTAGTTCAGGAAATAATGTGAAACACTTTTATTGATTCATTCAATTTCATAACCGATTTTCTATTCGGGGTCTGAATTTCGAACTGCCTTACAGTACACATATCTCTATCTTGCGTCACAGTCTGACCTAGCATAAAGTGGTCTCATATACAGTACATATGCCACCACATCGATGGCATACCCTTGGCATTCGAACCTTAGGCTGAGTTGAAATTGTTTGTGAGTCCAAAGACAATTAGAGACTGTTTGATAGATTGATATCGAATACTGTATTACTGTATATTCAAGATTCAGCTGTAATCCTACCCCGAAGTGAAATAGTTGTCAATAATAGCCTATTTTTATTGCAAAACATACGTGAAATCGATTTGTGTTAAAAACAATTTATTTCATAAGAATTAAATCAATAATTATTGCAAACGAAAAGAACTGAAAGTTAATCGATATTTGAATCCTATTTTCCGACTAATAGGAAGAGTGAAAGTGCGAAGAGTATCAGGTCTTCAGATCTTTGCACTTCTAATCTAATGGACCCATACTTTGGATTAAATCCAAATCCAATATACAGTATAACAGAATTCAATCCGAATTCATCAAAATAGGGCTCATTCTCGAGTTTCAGCTCCACTTTGGCTTACTTTCCACTGTCCTATTAGCGTACAGTATATAATACCCTGACTATAAACGCTATATTGATGACCAAGCTCAACCAAGCCAGGGCTTCATAATTTTGTTCAGAGCAGATCCAATTGAGTGACAACTTTGAGAGGTGGGGGTGAGGAGAGAGGTAAAAGACTAGTTTGATTCAGACCGTCCGGTGCTATTTGGATGATATTGGCCCTAAGGACCAATGTTTTGTGAGGTCATACCATTACATCTACATTAGTGATCTTGGTAAGTTGTACTGGCAGTAGTTCAGCCCCGATTACTTTACTGACTTTGGAGTCCAAAGTTTGGACAGCTCTGGCTATAAGAGTAGATTCGGTTACTGTAGAGACAAGTGTTAGTACAGTAGCTCACAGTTTGTAGGCATGGGTTGAGAGAAAAGAAATCTAAAGTGTTTATCGATTCGATTGCATGGCTTTCAGTACACAATATATTCCGACATTCATTGCAATTAACATTAAATATAATGTTTTTATTCATTAATCAAATGGAAAAATGTTTGAATGAAAGCAATAATTAATTATTTTTTATCCGATTTCGGGTTAAAAACTGTTTGATCCGATTGGGCGGCCCTTCGGATGACATTCATGTAATCCTTGTTGTCATCGCTTTTTGTTGTCTCTGTGTTTTGGAGCTCAGGCCTAAAACTTGTACTCGTCTTCAGATATCTCTGAAATGTATTTAATTTTATGTAAATTATTAATAAACCGATTGATTGAGTCCTGCATTCAATGCATTCAATGCATACCTTATAGTAATGTTCTTTCTTGTAGTCATCGGAAGGCATACAGACATAGCCGACGCCTAACGCTATGAACGCGAAGACAGACGTCACGACTAAGACCTGATTTGGATTCAAACCCATTCTCACAGCTATTCATATGAACTCTGTTTATATGAAAATTTCATAATGAAATCAATTCTTATTAATATTTATATTTTTATTTAAAATATTCTTCAAAACTCATGTTCAGATCCAGACATAGATCCGGAACCAATTCAAAAAAACAGAATTAGCGTCACGTAATATGCGCATGGTCATTTGACCATAGTGCACAGAACAGGGTATGTCCATTAAACAGTACGTCTGCACACAATGTAATGCTAACCTTTCAACTCATAGCCCCTGTGCCCCCGATCTGACGCTCTTGTAGTAGAGCTCAACAGTGCACAGGACAGCAGCTCTGGCCCCACACCTGATCACTGATGCCGTACTATATGTAGAGTCTATGACAACAATTCAATGTTTATAACAATAACTTCAATGCTATTATTGGGTCTGTTGTGTCGCTTCGGGTCACCAAAACCGGCCAACAGTTCAGAGTTGGCTTTGGATTCCGATTACTATTGATTGCATTCAAATCGATCGGTGAGTCTATTGACTGGTTTTGTCTTTATTTCAATTATAGGCAGAAATGAATTGATATTAACATTGAATGCGGTTTAGACTCAAATACAATGCAAACCAGAATAGTATTAGTCGTATGAACACTGGTTTGCATGCATTGCCTGTCCCTCTGTGTGCACACTCTGTACCCCCGACTCCACTCCCATCCCATTATCGGCTTTACTTATTCGGCTCTAAAACAATACGAATGACTGCTTAAAGAAGCGGTAAAACAGTTAGACTTCAGTCGGATTGGCAGCCATTTTGTGGGAATATTAGCTTTGAGTGCACAGACAGTACAGTACAAGTCGGGGCACATTCGATAAGTACGTATATAATAAACGGCCAAATGATAAGCACTTATTAAAATCGTATGTAATCTTATGAGGGGTTGAAGAATATGGTAGATAGATATGGACCAGGGCTAATCTGAAAAGAAGATAAAAATGCCCCTCATCATAGGTAGTGGAGTATTATTCCGTATACTTGTACTTGCATTGGGTGTTGTGCCCACCACTGCATGTAATCAATGAGTGAAAGAGCGGCTCATCAAACATGATGTCAATTAGTGCATTGCAGGGGCGGTTCGCAGTGTTCTGTTTGAACAGGCACAATTAGCACGTGTGTATAAACTGGGCAAAAGCAAATCATTTTGCATCAATTGATTTATGAAAATAATTTGTAATTCAAATGAATTATTGATTGAAAACTCATATAATATACAAATTAAAAGTTTGATCAAGAATGAGGTGGAAAGGGATCCATGCCTTCAAAGTGTGCGCGCTTTTAGCTCTACCCCATCGCCCCTCATGTGTACGTACTTTACGTATGGAATATATTCTGAATGTTGAGAAATAATGATTGAATTTGTATTAAATATTAGAGAATTATTACAAATCTGTTTGAAATAATTTATAAGTAATGTTCACTCAATTCCTGCCTTCAGTGCAATCAATGCTTTAATGGAGTTATCGGTAAATAAATTCAATACAATATAAAACGATTCATAAGTTTCTCATTTCTTAATTATTTTTACGTTTTTTTGTTTTGCAATCGTTTTTCAAATTATTTTGTGTTTTATTTAATTAAATGTTTTTTTTATTAAAATTAATTGATTTTCGTTTAAATTCAAAAAAAGATTAAATGAAATGAATTTACAATCAGATGAATAAAGTGGTCAACCCGTCAGTGGGTCCGACGCCCACAGCGGTTGCGGCCAATGAGGTGCAAACGGGTCAGTCATCGACAGCTGCAATACCGGCGCCAATAGTTCCGCCATTAGTGCTGACACACAAAGTGACCAAAACTGATAAGAAATCACAAAATTCTTTCACAATTTCGGGCAAAAAGTCGACCCAAAGGGTGACTCGAACTCGACATTCGCACCAGAACTCGACCAACAATGGCATCGCCTCTCCGGCCAAACCATCTGCAGCTAACACAACAACCAATGGGCGGACGACACCGACCAGTGCTGCCTCTGCGGCCTCATTGCTGTCGCCGCTCTCGTCGCCCAACAAAACCCTTTCCAAACAACTGCCAGTTCTCGCACACAAGAGGTCGCCGTCATCTCCAGTTCCGCCCAACCAATTCCTTAACGCCAGTCTCATTCGGGCCACGAAGAGTCAGCCGACGCCTCTCCTTAAGGCTAACTATTTAGCCGCAGAAAAGTCAAGAGCAGGTAGGCTACCGGTGCTCAACACCACATCAGCTTCTAATAGACTATTAAAGAATGTATTTGTGATGAAAACACATTTAGCGGATATGGGAATGAATTTCAATGATTTTATTGTTTTCTGATTTCTTTAAAATCTATTTTATTTATGAATTGAATACAAAATCATTGAATAATTGAACGAACTTTTGATACACTTCTCAATAGAAGCCAAAACTGTGCCCAAAGTCGAGACCAAACGACCAAAACGTAAACTCGAGCCCAAAAAGCCCGTCGCAAAGGCCGCGGCTCCGGTCACAGCCCCGCCAGCCGTTCCCGAAGAGAATGGCGAACCGCGTGCTTCAAAACGTGTTCGCCTCCAATACCAACCGTTCCAATCGCCCGAACCTCTGCCACCATTACCATTGATATGCAGACCGTCTACGTCGACTGTGCCCAAGAAGGAAGAGGAGGACAAAGTGATTATATACCACAACAATGAGTTCCTGGCCGTCAGGAACGAGACCAACAGTTTCTATATCTGCAGAACAAAACAGAATGTCTTCAAAAATAGCCGTAAATTTAAGATCCAATGGCTTAACAACGATAAGAACCCTTTGGTCTATTCGCCCGACTTCTACGACGTGACTGACTTTGAATGTGTTTTAACTAATCTAACGCTCAATCGGATAGACAAAGGACAGTACGAACTGCCCGATGAGGAGAAGCAAAGAACTCTTAATATACTGCAGAGAGCTATCAATGTAGAGAAGGTTTGGCATCCGTTTAGTTCTGCTTTAGTCTTGTTTTAACTGCAGTTGTCTTAAAGGGAATCAACGAAAGGCCGGATCCGATTAAGATGACCGCCGATGGCGTCGACGTCTCTGTTGTGGGCAAAGCAGAGGAGAAAGAACTGCTCAAAAAGATTAGTCCCAAACGAGTGAAACCTGAAGTCAGTAAACAGAAAAGGATTCTGATTAGTAGTGCCAGTAGTAGTAGCCCCGGAACCAGTGGTCCCACAAAGAAGGCCAACACTCGACTCAAACGTAACATAACTAAAGTGACGACTAATGGGCCGTCGAGTGCGTCGACAACACCGACCACAAGCAGAGCATTGAGCACTAAAGTGAGCAAGGCCATCAGCAATAGCAAACTGGCCACCCGTCGATCCACCCGTTCCACTGGCAGCAAAACACCGTCTGTATCGCCCGCTTCTTCCAAGTCTTCGCCAAAAGGTATTGAAATAATTGTCAATAAAATGTGTTTTTATTTGAATTTCTGTTCAAACAAGTGATGAAAACCTTAGCGGATATGGGAATGAATTCGAAGTGATTTGAAATAATTTCTGATATTTTTGTTTCAATTAATTTTAAAAGTACCGTATATAGTTTTCCACAATTTTTATAAAATTAATTGTTTTCTGAATTTCAGGCAAAAAGCCGGGGATTGCAGACGTGGTGAAGAAGTTGAAGACGAGGGCCCGTTCCGCCAGTAAGGAGGCGAAAGTCGCGGCCGCGGCTACGAAGACGACAGCGAAGACTATAACGCCGACCAAGAAGTCAAAGCACAAAATGGCGGCGAAGAAGAAGTCATCGAAAGTGACGCCTTCGGCAGTAAAGACAACTAAAGGCGCGGCCAAACAGACGCCGTCACCCAAAGCCAAGAAGCGAATTACACTGATCTGCAACACAAGTGTAACCCTCTATGAAAAGGACCCGTTGTTTGAGTCGCACCAAACGGTTCCATTCGTGTCAACCATAGCCAACAGTAAACTCCTTATTCGAGCGGTTCTTCTCAAAGATCACAATCTCTTAGAAAAACTGATTAACGATAAGAAGAAGATTTGTTCGCTTTGTGTTCCCCGAAGTCTAGCCGTGAGTCGGGACGCCCTGTCCTATGCTATCGAGAAGGAAGACTTGAAAGCCATTAAACTGTTGACTGACGACAAAGCCATTGAGGATTTGGCGCCATTTCCTGAAATCATGATTTCCGGCGATTCAACTGGTTTTGGATCTAAATATATGTTCGGACACGCGTTGAGAGCTGTCAACATCGGAAGGGGTGGCAAAGAAGGTCTGTTCCATTCATTCTTGTCTTATAATAGTTATAGCACTGACCTATAAAAGAGGATTTGACCGGAGCTAACATTAAATATGCAAACAATTTATTACAAAATTAGGTTTTAATTAATATTTTATTAAATATTAGTCTGAGATCTCATATGCGGTGCTAAACACAGTGCCCTGTTTGTAGGAAAGGGTGATTGTCTGGGTTTGAAGGCATTATACACTTGGCTTAGAGAAAGAAATTAAGTTCTGGTCCTTTCATACGAATCTAAAACTATTTATATATTTAGGAAATAATGCGTTAATAAAAGACAATGATTTGTATGGATACGGGTGCGGAAGGAATGTATCGTATTTTACAAATAGTGAAGTAATCGATGCCATCAAATATGGGCTGAAATTCGCGACAATTGAGAAAATCTGTGTCCAATCGAAGAGTCATTCGAACGAAACAATGAATCTGTTCCTCAACAACATTGTCAGTGCCGTACGACACGGCCACTACCGGTTGGCACATGACTTAGTGGACCGCGCCATTAAAAAGGGTGGCTTTGGGTTCAACGAACTGCACAGACAGTCACTCAGTAGCGGAAAACAGTTTTCTCCGTTCAGAGCCATATCTGTCCTAAAGAAGTCGATCGGAAACTCGCGAATAACGCCAATACACTGCGCGGCCATCAATCCGGACCCATATTTCTTGACCACACTATTCACACAACGACCGGATTACACAACCCTTGACTTTGACCACTGGGCGCCCGTTCATTACGCGGCAGTTTCTGAAGGTTTGTATATTTGTTTTGTTTTCTGATAATCTAATCAATTGATTGATCGAACGATTCGTCTGATGAGAAAACTTTGCGGATTAGGAAATGATTTTCCTTTTTATGAATTTGTTATTTGTTTTAATTTCTGACCGAATTTTAAAGTTCTTTAAAAATTATATTTGATTTTCATTCAATTGATTTATAAGATATTCATTGAAAGCAATCTCTAATTTCTGATCGGTTTCTCTGACTGTACTGTAGGCTCAAGTAATTTGGATTATCTTTTATCACACGGTGTGTCCACTCTTGTGGTCGAGAAGGAGGGCAATACTCCCCTCCATTTGGCCTGTCTTAGAAACCGAGTTCGAAACGTCGAAGTGATTGTAAAGCACGAGTCGAACGCTGGCGCAGCCGATGAATCCGTTCAGACCGTATCGACGCTCGAGAGACTCAACAGAAGCGGAACGACACCTCTCCATATCGCGGCACAGGAAGGCTTCACAGATGTGGCTAAAGCGCTGATCAAAGCGGGCGCTGACACAGAGAAGCCATCGGCGGCCACACACGACAAGTTGACACCACTTATGTTCGCCGCACAGTTCGGCCGCTTATCTATAATTAAGCTATTGGTCGAGTGCGGCGTTAATGTCGAAGCCGTGGATAAGAAACACCGAACGGCACTGACTCATGCAGTTATGAACGGCCAGACACACATTGCCAGCTATTTGCTGCGTTTAGGCGCCAACCCCAACACCAAAGACTCCTCGGGTAACTCAATGGTTCACTACGCCTGTGCCTACGGCTGGTATTTCTGCTTTAAACTGCTTTTGGAGGCGAAGGCAAAAGTGAACGATCAGAACGACTGGAAAATGACTCCATTGTGTATAGCATTCATGAAAGGACACACAGGTCTGGCAGAAGTGATCATCAAAGAACCCGGAGTTAACATAGATATGCCGGTCAATGACACCAATGGTTTGTTTGCTCTAAACTTATTCTATTATTGTTTGAATTCATATATCAAACGATTTATTGCTTTGTTTCGCCAATTATTCACATAATTAGGAATGAATTTATTGATGCAAACGTGCGAATCAAAGCCCAACGATCTGATGATCGATAGACTCAAATTCCTTATCGAAAGGGGCGCCGACTGTTCTGCCACTGATTTCGAGGACAACAATGCCGTAAGTCTTCTATATTTTGTATTAATCTTAAGATAACTAAAGTTTGTTTCGTTTGACCTTCAGTTGCATTACTTGGTTAAGAATGAGTCAACTCTTCATAATTTCACCCGAAGGCGATTGGATGAGAATTTAGATGAAGTGAGTACTAGACTAATGCTTCCCGTCCTTCAACATAAAGAGTCCGGAGAGAGCAGTGCTCGCAGTGAAGTCGATGAGTCCATCGATGACTCGAGTAGTTCTCGAACTCAAGTCGATGAAGACGACGAACCAGTGAGTGCCGAATGAGTCCATTCTTAAGATTATATGCATTTAAGTAAAGAGCGCTTCACTACTTGTGCAATACTTGTGCACTACTTGGCATCAGTGCTGCACTGCTTAATACAACTGCAATACATATTCCATAACTGAGTGATAGAAATGAAATTAGATTTTATTCATTGATTCATACGCTTAGAAAACATTAGTCCATAAACTATAGCATTCATATAGAGTGGCTTACAATGACTGGATAGAAGAGCACTGTTATACACAGTACCCTTTGGTCCGATACTAAACTATACAGTATTAGCAATAATTAGCGATAATTTTGTTCTTGACTATAGAGACATACATTTAAATCCAATTGCTCAGACTGATCCAGAATCTCTGCTCTGGACCAATCTGATGCAATCGATTACTAGTTTAAATATAATCTTGAATAGATTTGTTCGGCAATCGGTTCCGAATCTTCATTGTATGCAAAATCCAATTCATTATCCGAACGAATAACTAATTCATTGTTTTTATATTCACTTCATTCGCATTGCTTTTCCATAAAACCATTTTCTTGTGGTTCGGCTTAAATCCCTTTACCTCTCATTCTTTATAATCACTGCAATAATTCACGCGTCGATCACTTAATCATTAATTAAAATAATGAAATCATTCATCAAATGTGTTCTCAAAAATAAATCATTAAATGAATGATAAAATGATAAATGAAAAGACGGATTGTGGCGAAGAGTTTTACGACCCGTTCCAGGACAGGGAAATGCTGGCCCGGAAACAAGAATTGAGATATTTGGCCGCTCATCACAAAGAGGTTCACAAAAACAGAGTTATTCTTCTCGTTATCTCATTATAATGTCATTGCTTTCGATTCCTCTCTTTTGCTGTTAATGTTTGCATTCATTCCTCAAATCTGTCATTCATTCGATTGCATGCAATGAAACACTTTTTATGATTTGAATATAATCTTAATTATCGTTATTTTATTATACATTATATTTATATATATTTTTTACTTTTAATCTCGAACTTCAAGTAATGTATTTCAAGTTTGTTATTAATAATTGATTGATTGAAATCATTTAACCGTTTATTTCATTTCTTTTTATTTACTAATTATTTATTTCTTTTTGTATTCGAGTAAAGGTTTTAATCAAAAAACGTAATTAAATTGAATTTTAAATAATTTTTCATAAAAACAGCTGAAAGAACAGCAAAGACAGAAGATTATAGAAGCGGCACAACTGCTTATAGACAAGAACTGTGATCCCAGTGCTGTCAACAAGAAGAACATGTCTCCATTCATGTTAGCCGCAGAGTTGGGCTCTTTTTCTATACTCCAGAAACTGTTGGATATAAACAGAAAACAACTGAATTCGCAGACGAATAGAGAGGGAAATACTGTTTTGCATCTGTTTGTCAATCACGCCATCAATGAGATCAACGTTCAGAGTCGGAAGATATCGGTCGGAAAGTTCATTAAAGACATCTACGAATCGGATGACTCACTCAAAAAAGTTTTCCGCGAAATGTCTGGCATTCATAATAAGGACGGTTTGCAACCAATCCATGTGTTTCTGCAGTACTATTGCAACACTAAGTTGAGTGTCGAAGAAGAGGAACGTCTTTTGGATTACTTGAGATTTCTGGTCGAAACCCTCGAAAGTGATATTAACTCTAAGATTGTCTCAAAGAAAGCCGAAGACATTGAATCTGTTTTGCATCTGACGGCCAAATGTCAGACACAAAGCTTTGTTAAACTTATTTTAGCCAAAAAACCACTTCTGGAACAATTGGACGGCAATAAGAGGACACCTCTGGCCGTCGCCGTCATTAATAAGAATATAAAAATATCAAAATTGTTGATCGAATCGGGAGCTGACGTCCGGTTCAAGTCTGAAAAGGATTCGAATCACTCTTTACTACTAATGGAAGCGTTGGCTAATAAGACAACTTTTGAATTGATTCCTCTTCTGGTGGCCAAAGGAGCTGAAGTCGTCAATCAAGTCGATGAAAAGAGTGGTAACAGTGCTCTTCATTACGTTGCTTCCAGAGCCTACCAAAGGGCTGCTTTCGTTGCCGTGCAATCCCTGATCTCTTCTGGTGCTAACGTCAATGCCATCAATAAAAATGGTTTGTTTTGAAACTTCAATATTATTTCAATGATTAATCTCTTTGTTCTGAACCTTAGGCCGGACTCCACTCCATTTGGCAGTCAATTGTCGTAAGGGTGGAACTGATGTCAGCTTCGAAGTCGAAGAAATTCTGTTAAAGTCTGGCGCGAAGACTGATATTCGTGACAATAGGGGACGAATAGCATTGCATTACGCGTTCGTCAAAATCAATGCGCACAGGGATCACAGTTTCATGGATCCGATCGAATTGGTAGCACTTCTGGATCCCAGCGATAGCTCTCACATTGAGCACCCGACCGAAATAGACGTGGCTGACAATTTCGGTGCGACGCCACTGCATTACGCGGCACAGAGGGGCGCAACCATATCGTGTATGCATTTGTTGAGACGCGTTAACATCAATCGTATCGACGACAACAACAACACACCCCTCGGTCTGGCAGTGCTGTACGGCCACGAAGGTATTGGTCAACACATTCATTAGTTTTGATTTGTTTTAAACTATTTGAATGCCATTCCATAGGCTGTGCTCTAATGCTTCAACAAAAAGGCGCGGCTTTTGTCAAACCGGTCGGTAATCTGAATACAAAACCAGAGCTCAGATGGAATGAGGAGAAGGCCTGTTGGAAGTGGAACCGATTGAAGGACGAGGAGAAGTTGTGTCGAGAACTCGAAGCCAAAAAAGCTCACTGTTCTATAATAGAGGAAGTGGTTCGCAAGGACTGGCAGGGTTTGTCTGCTCACACTTACGCTAAAGAATTGAAACCAATTTTATAGAATTTTCTGTACTTTTCAGGAATATTATACCTAATGATCAACGAATTGGGATCAATGGGCAGAGGAGTGGGTATAGCAATAGAGGCGGCGCTGAAGACGGATCGCTTGAATTTGGCGATAAAACTGTTGAAAAGAGTGAAACAAAATAAAACTCTTTATTCATCGGAACAAACATTACTTCATGTTATGGCCAAAGAGTGCGACGCAAACGAACAGAATCGGGAACTACAGCAACAAATTGTAAAGTTTTTGGTCGAACACGAGGTTCAGGTGAAGGCACTCGACTCCACATTCAAATCAAATGCCATTATTTTCGCTGCAATGAACTGGAACTACATTTTGTGCAATGAGTTGTCTGAGCTGTTGGGTTGGGATAAAGTGTCGGCACTCGAACCTGACCTTCTGCAGCGAACACCCGTTTCGGCCCTATTCTGGAGCATACATAAGCGCACACATTCTGATTTGCCCGAACACATGCACAGTTGGCTTACAAGGATTGTGGAGAATAATACACAACAATTGAATGTTTTGTCGTATTATCCGATATCGGAGTCGACTTATCCCGGAGTCAAATATGTGGCCACAAACCCGACGCCAAACACGACTACCGGTTCGCCCAAATATTCGCCGCTCATATTCGCAGTCATTTCCGGCAATTATTCTTTGGTTAAGTATTTGCTTAATCTTAAAATTAACGGCACTTTTGCTGTCGATGTCAACTGCGCCGACAGTTTGGGCAGAACTCCACTCATGCATTCCGTCCGATTGGTAATCAAATAAAGTTTTTTTTTCTTCAAAAAACCATATTTTGTGTAATTTTTGTTTTGCTTATCAATGGACAGAATGACCTAAAAATGGTTAAACTTCTTCTGAACCGAAGCTATTCACCCAATGACGACAAGAAGGCCTGGGATTCGCGTAGTCTAACGTTTGAGAACAAAAATGGTGTCGATCTGACGGCTAAAGACAAGAACGGATTGACTGTTTTGCACCATTTGGTGTCACCGTTGCCTAACTTCACTTACCTGAACGCAGATGTCATACTCCGGCTCATATGGCACGTCTCCAATAACTCCAAACCAGAGGTCCGGCTGTTCGACGTCCCCAACAATAATAATGAAACTCCGCTTCAAATCGCTGTTTCGAGAAAAGCCAAAAATCTGATGAAAACATTTAAAGAGCTGTTGAGCGCCGACACTGAGAAACCGACCGATGATTTGGTGCCATCGGATGTCAGTTCAGCTTTGCCTCCGTTTCCCAAAATCGAAACCAATTTCATTAGTGAACAATTCGACTATAAGTCGGATTCGGCCAAAATGATCGAAATAATTGAGTCCGAAGTTATGGAAGTGGACGAACCGGAGCCGGCATTCAAACCGGACGGACTCATAGCTATCGATAACGCGTAAGACTATCCAAAATATTTGATTTGTTTTTTTGTTTATTCAATTATTTCTAAATTTCTATTGCAATCAATAGAGAGGTTGTGATCGACTCGACTCTGGATATGCCGTTCGACGTATTGCTGACTAAAGTAGATCTCGATTACGGAACCTATTGTTTGTATAACTTCTATAAAATGCAAATAATTGAACAAAAGAGCAAAGATTTGGTGCTATTGTTCACCCGTTGGGGCAGAATCGGTGATATCGGACAGTACCAGAAGACGCCCTTCTCTTCGCTCGAAGAGGCGGTCAAAGAGTTTAAGAAAGTATTTAAAGCAAAGTCTGGTAACAATTGGGAAACTGTGGATCAGTTCATAGCTGTGCCAAAGAAGTATCGTTTAGTCGATTTGCAGCGAAGAGTCAAACAGAACCCAAAACAATACAAATTAGACATTCAGAAGACCATCAGACGGGTTGAGCCCAAACTGCCGGAACCGCTCTGTGAGCTCATGAAGAGTCTAATCGCTGTCCATTCGGCGGACGACGCTTTCCAGTCCTACGGCAACGTCGAGTCGTGCACTCCATTCGGTCTTTTGAAAAACGAAACGTTAAGTAAATCCGAAAACATTTTGAATAAAATCGAAAAACTTATCGAAGAAAAGGAGAAAATCAAAGCTAAGGACCAATCGATTGGCGCCGACTACTCCAAAGTGACTCAAGAAATCATTGAACTCAGCGAAGAGTTCTATCATTTCATACCATTGTTTGGCTATCAATACGAAAGACTGAGTCCATTGATGTCTCGCGAAGAGCTCAGGGAGAAAATGGAACTGATCTACAATTTGAATCATTTCGAGTTCGCATTCGAGTTGCTATTGGGTGCGCAGTACCGGTCCCTCGATGTCAACCCAACCGACTATATATACCGATGTCTGGGCTGTCACTTACAGCTGTTGGACCGCAACGAAGAAGAGTCTCAACTGATTCTGCAGTACATTCACAATACGGGACACAAACCGGTCGTTAAATCCATTTATCGAATCAATCGGAACGGAGAGGAAAACAAGTTTAACGCCGCGAATGTCGGCAACAATTGGCTGCTATGGCACGGCACCAAAGTGGCCAACGTTCTCAGTATTCTGGCCAATGGTCTCCAAAAGGCGCCATTAAGTGCCCAAATTTCTGGTCATGTCTTCGGAAAAGTATTGAATATTTTATTTTTGTTTTATTTTCCGAATATTTATTTGACTTTTGTTTATATGTATTAAAAGGGAATATATTTTGCGGATATGTTCACAAAGAGTCAAAACTATTGCTCCGGTTTTGGCACTGAATTCAATGGACAGAAGTATATGTTCTTAAGTGAAGTATCGCTCGGAAACATAGAAGACGTCCAAATCAGTGGCGCAAACAATAGTATACTTAATGTTCTGAATAAAGACAAACACAGTCTCAAGACCTCTCACACCCTCTACAGACCCGACCCCCAGAGTTGTGTCTATTGGAGAGGTTTGTGTCAATCGATTCCTGTTTTATATATATATTATTTCAAACATTATTTCATTATTTTCTTATCTCCCGAACCATTAGGCCGTTCGGTACCGATTGGGCCGTCGATTAAGAATCATTTGAACGATTGCTATGAACTCAATCACAACGAGTATATAGTCTTCAATAGCGAACAAATCTGTTTGAGATATTTGGTTCAATTCAGTGATTGATTTGAACCGCCGTTTGGTTTGACTCACAAACTGTTGTCACAAAAAACAAACTGAACGTCAAAAATGTTTTTTCTATTCTTTCGTAATTAATATTATTTTTTTAATTTAATTTTTTAAGAACTAATTTTTGCGACAAAAATCGTGTCTGAGATTAAAATTATTTTATTTTACTTTTATTTTAGTCTTTGTTTTAGTCTTTTTTTAATTTTGTTGAAAACATTTTTTTAAATTTAATGCGAAAATCAATTAATTAATCGATTGATTCAATGATAATGACATTGAAATTACGTAATAATTATATTATTGTATTTGTGGTGAAAAATGACTAAATTTTTTTGATAATTAATTTTGAGTATAAAATACAGTATAATATAAAATGACTTCAAATATAGTTTTTCGCTTCGATTTTGAACTCAAATCAAACGATTTTTAGTTAAGATTTCAATTGAATGAAACAATAATTGAAAAATGAATTTAATTTAAAATTAATGTTCACTTCATTTCTCACATTCATTGCTATTATTATTATTATTGATAAAAATCATTCCATAAGTGAAGTAAAAATAAATGAAAAACTCTATGAAATTTCATTCAATAAATAAATATTGATTTTGTTCTCATTTGTCTATAGTTTGTGTTTTTCTGTTCATATTCTTTGATATTATTTTCCGAATAACCGATAATTCATTTATTTGATTGTCTCTGGTATTCATTGTCAGCACTATTAGCTATTCAGCTGAGTTTGTTCTCCTTATAGTTAAAGCTCATTCATTAGCAAGTAAGTTTGCTCTACTGCTCGTATTGGTACAATCACCACTGATTGACCAGGATCCAATCATTGGCTCTATTAGTCTCACATCAATTTCTATTGAGTCGACACAGCATTCACTTTGTATTATCACAGAATCAGTCGCTCTTTTGTGAGGACTTCGGTTAGAATAAGACCAGAGATAGCCAATGGGGGTAGAGGGGGGTTAACCACTTTTGGTCAAAATTTTGGCTGACCCCCCCCCTGTCGTCGGACCCATTGCCTGTCTCTGAATAAGACGAATCAGTCAATACTCTCTGCACTTTTTCAATGCTCTCGTGTTTTGGACAAATAGTAAAACAAAAGTCCTATAAAATAGATTCCAAAGAATTTTCATTTATATAATACGGGCAAAAATTTAGGCAACAATCTAAACTGGATCAATTGTTTAAAGTTTAATGAAATGTTCTTTTATTTAAATCTCTTTCATTTGTTTTTTTAGTTTACAATAAATAAATCACTTATTTATTTGCATTAAATTTGGAATCAATACAAAAGTCACGAAATATTAATAAGATTTGAAATATTTATATAATTATTGATATATTGTCTGAATTACAAAATAAAATGCAATAAAATTAGTTCGACTGCAAAAACATATTATTATCTAAAAAGATAAGAATACTTGTCTTCAAACGACAGCACAGTTATCGAGTACAATACAGAGGAACATTGGCCCGGGATGTTTATCCCACTTTCTCAAACTGCTAACTCTTCTGTTGCTATTTTTTTCTCTGAAGATAACAATTACGGAAATATTTTTGACCTAAACATAGAAAAAGAAAATGTTTTCAAATCATATGAAACTTATGCCAAAATCTGATTCAATGGTTCAGTACTTCCGGAAAACTTTCCAAAACTCTGAATTCTGACTGAGAATTATAAATGTGATTGTTTTGAACGCCAGTCGACAGACAGTTGGCGTCCGTTTGGTTTAAACTTCTCATTGATTCGCAAGGATTTATTAGATTGCCGTAAGGGATGTTCACGTACTTGGCCAGCGCAGACATATACATCTTGGCCAGTATGCCCCGTTCAATTTCTGGCGATTCCGTTTTTGCTTCTGTAAGTCATAAAAGTAATGTTTTGTTTCATTTCATTTGAATTTCTATATTAAATGAGTGAATGCTTTACTGAATGTTATGTTGAGTACAGCACTGGTTCCCCTCACGAACTTGCATTCGCTCTCATTCCTCGTACAGTTCGTCACATAGACCTCCACGTCTTGAGACTTAGTTGGTATAGCGGTTCCATTTTCATCTGGATCAATCCATTCGAGATCAAATACAATGTTTTTACAATTGAATTAATATTATTTGAATTAGTCATCAGATTCACAGTCCTATTCTGAATGTCCGAAATGAGTAGACATATAGACATGTAGTATGAATAGCACCCATTGATTGCTACTTCCATTTTCTACACTACAGTATTTCATTAACTAAAGCCGAAATATCATTAAATCGCATGCAGTATACCTGAGTTTTGTATAGCTGGGACTGACGTTCATACCATATAAAAGTGCATGGGTGACAAAACACAAAATAGTTTACAATTTCAACATTAATTCGTCATACAGACGAGTGCAAAGAGGCCCTGGGTGAATATGAGGCTGACTGTACGGCAAACTGATGTTAACCATTGCGAACTATTTGGTGCTTTGTCACCTATGTACTTTTATATGGTATGAACGTAGGTCCCAGGTATATACTGGTGGAATGGCATTCACTTGCATACAATACCTTGCTTTCAAATAAGAGATTCAATACTATCCAGGATACAATCTCTTGATTTGTCTACTCTTGCATATAATAACTTTTAGTCAAGCAATTTGTTTGTTTGAAAATTTTATTCAAACTTATCTAATATTAAATAAAAGTAAATTTTTTTCTTAACTAATGTTAAGATTTTAATAAATGTATTGAATATATAAATAACTGAAAATCTTTCAGACAATCACTTATTCTTAACAATTAGTCGATTGTATGACTTAAAGAAAGCTTACATTTACAGGGCGACCAATTAGCCTGAACCATTTGTGCAGATGTAAAGGCACTAAAATATAACACTATTAATACAGTGAAGAAAATGATTGATTTCAAAGACATTTTTCTTTTTTCACAGAAAAATCGATTTATTGAACAAAAAGAAATAATTCTAAAGATTTATAATTAATGTATAAAATCAATAGTTTTCAACTCAAACCGTGAGTTTTGAATATCTTATCTTCTTTAGTGAACACACACCAGAAGAAGAACCGATAATTTCTGGTTTATTATAGTTCATCAATATTTAAGCCAACCCATAAACCATTATCATTAATACCCTGTTCCCACTGCACTTCTTAACCAAAAGAAATTGTGCAACTGATTAAAGGATTGATAATATTAATACACAAACAAAGTTTTAACATTGATTGACCTTATTTTGAATTTTATTTCAAATTATTTTTTGATAAAATTAAGCTTGTCTATTAGGAGCTTAGAAGAATGTATTTAAATTATTTTATTAAAACATTTGGCCAACAAATTATCAATTTATAAGATGTAGTACACAGTATTCACATAACTTTTGTGAATAACTCAATATTTAGTAGCCATACAACTAATACTACAAATCTAGTATGTTTTGTCCAGGGTGTTTTCTTAATCAAAAGCAGAGATTCTTAAATGTCAAGCATGTTTACAATCTCTATGTGGTGCATCAAGGACAAACTACTGTAGCTCAAGCACATCTAAAATTGTAAGCATCTCTGACTCGGAAGGAGTGGAAACATGGCTTGTATTTGAATACCCGAGACGTCATATGACATGCTTTTAATAAAATGAAATTTCAAATCATTTCCAATGAATGAATAGATTGTATTAAAAGGAATAATCAATTGATTTCATCGGTTAAGAGATATCATCCGTCTTTCGAAACTTCAGAATTAGTTTTTGTTTACTTAACAGTAAATAAGTTATGACTAATAGCACTGATTACTAGAATTTACTGAATTTACTTATATTTTGTATATTTCATATGAACTGATTTTCTGATAAACTTTTGCTGTTTTTCTATTCGAAGAATAACTATTGGAAGCGAAGGTTATCTAAGTTTTAAGTGATATGTCTTTAGGACATCAAATTCATATACAGTATGAGAGCAACTGAATTGAGAGACGTTGACAACAAAGTAGACGCAAATACTCTTACATTAAATCAATTATTATTCGTATTCATACTAATGAGCACTCATTTCGACAGAATATCAGTCAATTCGTGAGCGCCTTCTAAAATATCAATATAATGAGACAGGTATTAATGACAGGTAGCCAATACAAGCCTATAGTGTTTATAATTATAAAGTTATACAACATTTTGGAATTTGCACTGAACACCCAATGACCCAATACCCCTCCCTGTGATTTTGGCTGACGCCTACCCCTCTATTTTTTCAAGTTTTGGAGGAAAAAACTGGAAAATGGGGGCACTTTTGGCCCTCAAAAGTCATTCATTGTACCCCTTTTGGCAAA
>JAQIWA010000290.1:0-37837 GCA_034693305.1 Eueremaeus valkanovi | reverse complement strand
TTCAACATTTTTGAATCTGAGACCTTGAATTGTGCTAGGATATTTTTCATATAACATTTTTATCAAACCTCCTCTAAGTCTCTTTAAAATGAGACTATAATCAATTCGGTGTCCACTTTGGTTTTTGCGCAGCTCCAGATTCAAATCGAAAAGTCAATATTTCAGATTTTTCAAAAATTGCGCCTATAATTGTGCGAGGATATTTTTCATATATAATTTTTATCAAACCCCAACTATCCCTCTTTCAAATAAGACCAGCATCAAAATTGTACCCCCAGTAGTTTTTCGGTAATATGAGATTCAAAGTGCGCGCCAAAGAAAACTTTCCCTGTACAAGAGATGTATAGAAATAATACTTATGTTTCAAGAGATGCAGAAATAGTGGGTCTGAAAAAATATAATTCAATCAAAATTAGGCAAATTAATCTAGCTAAAATCTGTTTAACAGGATAATATTTAAAGTGCATAAACTGTATTTATATTGTAATGGGAAAATTTTGCTCTTCTTTATACCCAGTCTAGAATTGTCATGTTTTAACATTTCTGCAATACATATAATGAGAGTTGAAATTAAAAATTTCCCCAAATTTTTACATTTTTTATCTGAACACCTCTTTTATCAAAAGCATTGAATTGTTAATACAGTATAAGAGCAATAAAAACCCAAAAAGTATTCAAAAATTTTTAATTAGTAATTATATGACTGAAAGCTATATTGCTTTCACTTAACTCTTAAACATGAAATCACATGAAAATAATTTATGATTTCGTAATAATCGGGCGAATAATCAGTGATTAGAATCGCTTTAATATGATTTTGAAATGACTTCTAATCGATTGCTTACTCTGTTTGTTGAGATTTTCTTCGGTGTAGTTAGTGTTGAGATTATAGACCAAATTGGTGTCGTTGAAAACGGGCTCAAAATTAAGCTCATCGATGCCGTAGTATTTCATAATATTCTCGTAGAAAACACTGTTATCTTCTTTATCACTCAACGCATATAAGCCGACAAGAAATAGTATTGTCGACCCGATTAGGCCCAGTAGCAAAATAATTACATAAATACACTTAACAACTCTAAAACTCAGATTCTTTTTCGACATTTTCTCAACTGATGTCTAAAAATCTTTTCTAACTTTTTGAGAAATAAATTAATTTAAATGAATTATACGTTTATAACATAGACGTTAACATAGCTGAGAGTTGAGGTAAGCTATCAGTACTGATGGGGTGATCCTATTTGAATATTATTATCTACCGGTGTCTCAGATGAGCGATGAATGACTGGCTATGATATTGAAAAAACTTAATACAAAAGAGCAGCGAATTTGTGATGAAAAGTGAGTATAAGTAAAATCGAAGCAAAAGAACGTCTATTTGGAGTCGGATTCGGCGTACGATCGCATACTTGAATTCATGGCTAATAATCAAACATTTTATTGACGTTATAGTCAACAGATGGGGATTTGTAGACCAGTTATGACCAGAAGAGCACATGAATTAAAATATTATACTTATTATTATTATTCTTATTATTTATAAAGATTTTCAAAGCTTATGATTCGATGCAATCAAATATTAGTTAAAATTTTCCCAAACTTTTTAACTTATAATAAAAACTTGTTTTCCGCTCATGACTTGTCGCAGGCATTGGCAGTCAGTTACTGTTAGGAAGGGCATTGTGTGTTCCCTCATAGCCTACTTAATGAGGAAATTTCTGAGAGAATATTTTTCGCCTTAAATTTTTTACTTCTTCTTAGTATACAATATAAGCATTTGATAACAACTTTCAGCAAATATCGAGTTTTTCTTTCAAAACTGGATTTTTTATGAATTCCTGTTAAATAAAAAAATATTATTTATTTTATACGAATTTATTTATTGTGGTTATCAGTAACGATATTTTTGATGTAAAAAACAACAATTTGTATCTTTTCGTTAGAACTCAATGTAAATAAAAGCCGACACATTTTATGAATTTTAAAAAATACACGTTTAGTACAGTTGTTATTATATGGATAAAGATATTATACTGTATAGATTGTTTTATATGAGGGGTTAATTTTGATTAGATATTCTGAATGTTGAGAATATGAGTTATCATGAAATAAGAGCAGACATTCAGGACATAGAGATTCAAATCTAATAAAGTTTTGTATAAATTATGAAAATGCAGGTATGGTATGGTATGACAGGTGTTAGTTAATTAATTGTTATTCGGATGCTTTTTTGGAGACAAACATTGTTTTGTGTCACATCAAGTATCTATATATTGATACTGAGCTGAATAAGTACTGTTCCCAATTGGATCTTGCAATTCAAACGCTCATAAACTTATAATGAAAGCAATTAATACTTAAATATTGTTCATAGAGTCGAACACAATATTATTCTGAACTCAATAATAATTAGTTATAAAGTTTTATAATTCAGTTATACAGAGATTAAGAAGAAATGATTAAATTTGCAAAAAAGCACAAATAATTGCATCTTGGTTATATTATGATTGAAGGGGAAATAATAGTATTTTTCTGACCATAGCTTTGATAATCGATGGAATAGAATACTGGGTTTAACACAGATTTGATCAAAATTTTCAACTCCTCTTTCATAAAAAGAGGACTTTATAGTTTTGTCGCCTCCCCCCTCTGAGAAAGGCTTAGGAAAGGCTGAAAATAAATTATAAGGTAACATTTAGAAGGGACACCGTGCTTCATATTAAATGCAAAATTTGAATCGTACTACGGGGGGTACAAAATTGTAGCTGGTCTTATTTGAAAGAGGGATAGTTAGGGTTTGATGAAAATTATATATGAAAATTATTCTTGCAAAATTCAATGCGCTGGAAACGAAAAGGCTGAAATTTTGACTTTACGATCTGAATATTAAAGAAAACAAAACCCACACGGGGCACAAAATAGATAACAGTCTTACTTGAAAGAGAGACAGAGGAGGCTCGAAAAAAATTCTATATGAAAAATATTCTAGCACAATTCAAGGCGCTAAATTGAAAAAATATGCATTCACTGTTTTTATCAATAATCAAAGTAAGAAAAACTTATTTTATTCGAATCAAAACGCAATTTTTCGAGATTTAAGCAATATCATATTCGTCCCTGATCAATTCGAACGAGATTATTCTGGTAAATTTATGTGGATTTAGTAATGGCACTCAAATCAGATTTTTATTGAGTTCTTAATAGACAAATCAATATTTCAGCATCTTCGATTCTAGCGGCTTTAATTGTGCAAGGATATTTTTAGGGAGTATACTCGCTTATGTTCTTGAGAAGGTGTCTGTCTGTCTGTCTGTCTGTCTGTCCGTCTGTCTGTCCACCATTGTTGTAAAAGTTTTTAAATTTTTGAAAATTATACTCATTTTTAGATTTTCAAAATTTTAAAAACTTTACAAATTCTGTAACCATTGTTGACATTGTTAGTACCACTGAAGCCGTGTTACTACAGATAAATACTATAGATTTGAATACCGATTGACCCAATTATCTTCTAATGGTCAAAATTATCACCATTAGATCCAATGTATAGTATAATACTCGCTTGTAATAGCGTTTGTGCTTGTTGATCATATTTTTGAGAGAATAATGATTTTTAAAATTTGCAAAAATATTAATATTTTTACTAAAATCATAAAAATAAAGTCAAATCATTTGGAAAGGTATTGATTGTATACATAGAGTGAGTATCCATACATATAATGGAACGGAAGGACCAGAATATAGATGAGGACAAGGATGAGGACAAGGATGAGGACACGAATCAGATCACAGAACAAATGGAAAATTTGAGTATCACTGGGGCTCGACCTAAAACTCGTCGGGTTAGGCCGACTACAGGCCCATTACCAGTCTATAGTCAGAATAGACCGGAACTGTTTGAAATTTATGACTGGGATATGTTTAACAGACTACTGGAACAGTCGAGTATCAGAGATGACAGACCACAACCCAGTACTTCAAGGACAGGTCAAGGTCTTGAAGACAGACCACAACCCAGTTCTCCAATGACAGGTCAAGGGTTTGAAGACAGACCAGAATCCAGTTCTCTAATGACAGGTCAAGTGTCTGAAGAGGAAGACATTCTTCCCATGGATTTCGAATATTTCGAAAGAATGAGAAAACATATCGAAAGAGAGAATCGGATGCGGGAGGAGATGAGAGCTCAGGGAGAAAATGAAGAGCAATTTGATTTTCCAGGTCAGCAATTGGTTCAGAAGAATATGGAAGCGGTTCAGGCGTTGAAAGCGGAGAGGGAGAGGCGGAAGAGGCAATCACGGAGAGAGGCCTTTCCCAGCGATAGGTTCCGAGAATCCAAGAAGCACCCGGGTAGTTTTATCAGAAGGCATAGCACTTCTGAAGGGAACAGAGAAGACTGGGATCGGAAACATTTGTTTCCAAAGGCAACGCGAACTCTGGATCAGATCCAACGGGATATGGAAGAGAGGCGACGGCGCTATCGGTCAGTCGCTAACACACACAGGCCGTCCAGCCCAGGAGTACAGATCAGTCCTGCCGTCAGAAGAAGCAGACAATTAGTGGACAGAAGTATACAAACTCTGGCGAATCGCAGAAGAGATCCAGAGTTTGAAAGGCGTCAGAAAGAACTTAAACAATACAAAAGGGATTGGAAGGGATTGAAGGACAGACGCGCCTACAGAGTCGGTGCTGACTATCAAATGCGCGAAATAAATAAAGCCAGAGCAAAGGATCTGTTGGCCAAACGGCGCCGACTCATACATCAGGGACAGACCAATTTGTCGGAACTCAAATCCAAGCCGTCTATGAAACGAGTTGTCCCGGACTTACCCAAGAAGTTGAAGCACTTGAGGGAACGCAAAGAACCCGAACGTAGAGCACAACCATATTTTCCACCAGAATTTCAAGGCTACAGAAGTCGTTTGCAATCACTTCAAGAAGAAACTGAAGATGAAAGTGGTTTTGGATCCGATTTTGAACCGTCAGAACCGGAATCTGACGAAGAAGAGCAATGAAATCAACAAAAATTCATTTAAAGTGAAATTCATTTGAATTGTTTGAATTGAAAAGTTTTAAAATGAATTTTAATGTTTTGGCAAAAAAATGCTTTATTTGATCTCAAATTTTAATCAATTTATGAATGAATTCATATTCAATATTAGAAATCATATTCAAATTCAGCACTTTTTATACATTTCAAGTGTTTAATCTCCGAGACATAAGTCGCGAAATAAGGACTTAATATCAAAACATAAATATATTCAGTGATCGAAGCGATCATATGTTGACTGAATTGAGAATATTCTGAATTGAGTTCAAAGTAGTCTTCAATCCATTCATTTATAAACAGAAATTTAGACCAAATCTGTGTTAAACCGAATACTATTCCATCGATTATCAAAGCAATGGTCAGAAAGAGACGAAAATATGTGACAAATAAAGAGTTGACAATTGGTTTCGTATAAAACGAAATACGAGTTTGTATTACATATAGAATCGGAGCTGAAATGAATACAACAGAACTGACGTATATATGAATCCAATAAAGTTCTGTCACTCGAACTGAAGACATCATTAGTATTGCTACAGATATGACAAGCGATACAACAATTGCTATACTATTCAAAAGTTTAATCCATTTTTGTTCCAACACTGAAATCGATAATAAATAACAATATTTTTCGGTTTCTATTAAAGTCTTGATTTCGATATATCTGAGCAGAGCTGAGATGAAGACTGAAATCATAATTATAAGCATTGAATGCATTATCCATTGATTTAATTTTGATAAACATTTGTATCAATACTTAATATCGATATAACAGTGAATAACTGTGCGAACCAAACGGCTTGCGGCGGATCAGTGTATGTCTCGCTTATATACGGCACAAATGGTTGGACATCGTGTTCGACGAATGCGGCCAAATAGTATCTGTCCATAAATTATATGAAATATGTTCATACATACAAAATAAGTGACATAAATGTCAAAATATAGCAGAGATTAGATTAGATAAGATTCGAATTTCCTATTTCGCAAAATAACAATAAAATTTCAAATTTTGCTAATATTTAACATTCATTTTGTTTTAGCAGTTCTTATATAAAATAATGGTTCTCACAGTACAGGTATGTACTGTATAAAGTAATACAGTATCAAGAAATACGCTTGCTCAAGTATTACAATTGCTTAAACATAACAATTTGTCTGAAATTTCATTCTGAAAATTAATAAAATATTTAGTTTTAATGTGAATTAATTTTTACGTTAATCCCAGAGTGAATGGAACCAGAATTGATACGATGAGCGGGGCCATATATGCGAACCGGAACAAATCGGAAAATACCATTTCGAACAAACTGTTTATTAAATATTACTTTGATTTCTGTTATTTTAAAACTGGTTCATTTATTATCTTTATTGTATGAAGTATTACATCCTATCAAACAATATATTATATCAAATATTTGTTACAAAATATTTTTAAATTTCTTATATTATATTTCACTTATTTTTCCATTTGATTACTTAATACTGCTTTCAATTCGATATTCTTTGAGACAAATCAATGCTATTATCGATTGTATTCATATTACATGTGTTTTTCATATCCAATATTTATAAGAATAAATCTTGCTACTGGGCACTGGTAGCTTTTCATATTCTTCATATTGATTCATAGCTCTTGGTTAACATTCAAAAAGTAATTTGAGCAAGTGATCATTTTTACTTTTAAGAAGAACTTTATACCTGGTTGTCTTTGAGATGCTTTGTCTATTATGTCTATTATGTATTTTCAACTCTTATTTGAGTTCATTATCAAAGGTATTATAAAAATTAAACAACAATTTCATTGATTAGACTTAATTGACTGCAATAAAAAGACTGTATTGTAAGCAAATGAGTTTAGTTTTTTCACCTTGTTTGACTATGGTTCAAATATAGCACAGGTAGCTTAGTTAGACTAAAACAAATATTTGGCTAACAATGACTATACAAATCTAAAGAAGAAAAGAAATGAATGCGAACTCACATGACATGAGACACAGATATTATTGGATCCACTGTTGGAACAGTCGTTAATCAAATCGAATTTGAGTCCAGTATTGGCGCAAACGGACGAGTGTTGGCCTACTATGAGGTCCACTCTCTCCCGAAGCCCAGACAAACAGAACCGAAACTGAAGTGAAAATTGCAGCCAATGTTATCGGACGAGGAATACAAAAGACTTCTCTTAACTCTCGACTAACAGTCGTCGAAAACACAATTTTAAGCATTTAAAGCATTTTATGATTATATCTGTTTTAATTCAATTCAATTGTATTCATTAAAAAGTTTTAAAACATTTAATTTTGTTTTGGTTTTGATTTGTGTTTGAATTGAATTTTGAATTGTATTCTGTGCAGTGAAATGTATACTGGGCATAAGGTGTCTATTTTTACGCCACTGTCGATGTCTATGAGATAATACTGTTAATACTGTTAATGTAAGAAGTTTTGAAAGTATTTATAGCCAATCATATTCTGTGAGAATAGCATCTGTAGTATAGTTTAGTATAAGTTCTAATTAAAAAATGAGATTTACAAAAATTATTGCAAAAAATACTATATAATGATATCAAAGCTCAGAAATTAATTAAAATGATATAATAATCCGAAACATATTTGAATAAAAGTGAATCAATTGAAACATATTTGATTTGATTAGTACTTATTGTTGATAATGGACTCGAAATTCTTAAATGAAATACTCAACGAATCTCTGCAATGAAAGTGCAATTTTTGAATTTAATTTATATATTGTTCATAATTCTTGATATATCTGAACAAATCTATTCAAAACAGACTAAATATAAACGAAAGAGTAAATCGTCCGCAAAATATCAATACCAAGAAAGTAGTAAATCATTTCAAGTAATGACAAATCAATTAATTAATTAATTTTTGTTCAAAATCTTTATTAAAATAAAAAATTCTGAAAATTTGTCCAAAGTTTGAGTCAAGCAGTTCGAGTGCCAGTGCAAACAAAAAGGACTTTCCGACTGTTGTTGTATTGCCTGATAATAAACTGGTTCTGATTAAAGGCAATCAAGTAATCAATTGTTTAATTAATTTCAAATTCAATTTCATAACTGATTTGATCTCATTCTGCATACAAGGCCTGGAATTATATAATATCCGAAGATTCGATACAAAAGCCTCCAAAAAATGGACCCAAACCTGTCGATCTAACCGAGGATTCATTGCCCGGATCACTGACCGGTTCAATTGAGATATCGGATGAAAAATTTTATTTCTTTAGAGATAATCGGTTTTGTGTTCGTAAGATAGAGCCGGGACGTCAGGCCGACTATGGGGAGGAACAGTCGGTCGAAGTCTATATGATGGACAGTAATGGCAATAAAAAACTCATTTCTATGAATAATGTAAAGTTTTGTCGTAATTATAGAGTAGGGATGGGATGGTCAAGCTGAGCTGAGCTGGGGGTATAGGGGCAGCTAAATTGGGGGCTTTCTTGCGTCAAACACTAAGGGAGTGAGAAATGGCGGACAGGAAATCAACAAAAATAGTGCCCAAAAACCGGGTTTAACCGGAAATGACCCAAATCCGGTTAAATTAAGCTAAATTTACCCATGGTCCTAGCTCATTCAATTGAATTTAGTCGAAACTCTTGGGGCTATGTTTGAACCTAAAGTACTGAGGCTCACAAACTTAAGGTATAATTTGCCCATTTCCAAAACCTAGGGAAAGGTACAGTATTTAGGCTAACCCCGACCTTGGCCATCCCTGCTGTGCAAATAATTGACTTCTATCATAATGTATAATAATTTTTCTTGACTTGTCTTCATTACATTTATTAGGTATCTGATTCTGTTGAGACAGTTGTTGATCAAAAGGTGAATTTTTGACAAAAAAAATAATATATTTTATTAAACTATTAATTAAATTGTAATAATATTTGCATTTGTCTGCACAGAGTCGCTGTGTTTGGAAAAGTAACGCGAAATTCTTTGGTTGTATTATAGCAAAAGATAAGAAATTGCAGGAATTGTGTCAGAATCCAAGAGTGACCGGGGTTTTCGGCTATAAGGATAATATTTATGTATTGACACCGAATAAAGTCTATATATTTGACGGCAAATATTCAGCAATGTTTCCGTTCGGAAATATAATCGGTGATGACTTTCAATTGAGTTCGCGCTGGAAAGGCTTTGACCCGAAAAAAGGCGGATATTTCACATATGAAGACAATCTCTACTCTATTGAAGGCAATAAGAAGTTCACTAAATATGGCCCCAAAGGAGAACTTGAGAAGAAAAGTCAGCCAATAGAGATAGTCGATGAAAATCTGAATATAAATGGTGTCCCGGTCATTTTGCCTAAAGATAGAATCGCTCTTGTTGTCAATGATCAGGTACATATTACTAGTATTTGTTTCCAACACAACTTTGAGTTCACTACAGCATAACTGTAAAAGTTTAGTCATTCATAACATTATTTGCTTTGACTTTCATTTCAATAATTATTTGACAATTTAGTTGATTGCGATTTATTCACAATATTTTAAAATTATAGTCTATTTTCAGATTACAGTTATATTTCAAATTCAATTGAATTTAATTATATATTTTTGATAATACGTTAATATTAGTTGTTTTTCAAACAACTTATGCTTTGAATCACATTTTCTTTTAAGGTTTTCTATTATAAAGTAATTTCTGGCAAAATATTCAAAGAAAGTAATAACAATCAGATGCCGGTGGATATGAGTTGGGAAAGTCTACCCTACTCCATTACTGGCGCCTACACTAAAGACAAGAATATGTATTACTTTATTCGCGGATCGAAATACTGTTTGCGTAAATTAAAAATACCTAAAAAGCAAGACTCGGGCGGTTGGGAAGAGACGAGTTCAATGGAAATGTACAAAATTGATAGCAAAGGTAATCGTCAGCTCGTGAATCAAACTGCAGAGAATCGTAAGGGGAAAGGGCAGAGAAAGTCTAGAGCCAAAAGAGACCTGAGTAGTGGAGTGGAAAGGTATAAGACCGAGGGTAGGCTCAGAAAGGATTCATCGCAGGTATGAATGTTTGGATTCTTGTGTTTGAGTTTTCAATACATTTTTAATTGATATAAATCTATAGTGTGTTTGGAAAGACGTCAGAGAATTGGTCGGCTGTTCATCGAAGAGTGTGGATAAGGATCTGAAAGAGTTTTGTGAAAAGCCTATCATTAATGGCATTACTTCGACAGAGAATGAGATAACTATCTATCACTTCGATTCTGTTCTTGTATTCGATGGCAACTCAAAACCTGATTCACCTTTCGGTAAATTTAAGAACAAACAAACGAATGCCAAACAGAAGTACAGAGGACTTAATCCGAGACAAAATGGTTTTATTGTTATTGAAAATCAATTAATAATAATATATAAAAACAATTCAATGACAAATTGGAAGACTGACGGCTCATCTGATCCAGTGGTCGAACACATTTATACGCAAGAAAAATATGAAAACTCTATAAAACTTATGACAACCACTCAAATGCCTTATATTGGAAGTGAAGACAATAAAGACATTGTAAAGAGAGGAACGGCTATTGATCTGCCAAATGATAAGATAGCGGTCGTTCTCAAAGATAAGGTATGCGATGCTTATATGCAATGTCTGACCCAATATTCTGATCCCTATTCTCTCCGAAGGTTTGGTTTTTTAAGATTAAAAATGGCTCAGAAATAGTGAAGACATCAGACAATGAGCCCAAACAAGTCATGTCAACAGTGGAGAACTTCCCGCCCTTTATAACCTCTGCGTTGACTACAAATAATATAATTTATTACTTCTTTAGAGGCGATCAGTACTGTAAGCGGCCATTGATTGTGAACCAGGATAGTTTCAAGGAAACTGATGTCACGGAATGGAACGAAATCTATATGATTGACAGCTCTGGCAATACAAGACTTGTCGACAGACAAGAAGTGAGTGACAGATAATATGTATAGAAATAAATCCATAAAAATATTTTATTTGTTCAAAGACTTCGACCTTTTTTACGACTTCGAAGAAGGATTCGTATGTAAGTCAACAATCGCTATAAGAAGTAAACAATTGTTTTAAAATTTTTTATATAAAATATCAGTGCATTTGGAGGCCAAACTCAGAACTATTTGGCTGTAAGAGTGCAGAGATGGCCAAAAAATATAAGCAATTGTGTGATAATCCTTCGCTCATCGGATCAATAATGTTGAACAAGAATATAATAAATGTGTTCACAGATAATAAAATATATAAATTCAATGTGGAATCGGATTCGAACCGAGAAATGAGCTCCGGTTCCGCAATTGATCCGCATTTCAGTAGTTATGAATCGGAAGATGTCTTACCGATGAAGAAATATAAAGGATTTGATCCTAAAACGGAACCATTTTTCTCCCCCCAGGAGAGAGTATTGTGTACTATAAATGTCAAATCCAATAAGTACAGGTGCTGGAGGAGGAAGAAGCATGGCAAAGAACCAGTTGACCAAGTTGAATCAATCGGCACTGCAGAACCCGAAGAACCAGATGAACCTGAAGGCGATGTCAGTGAAAGCGGAGCTTTGGTTAGCGACCAAAAGGATTGCAGATTTAGACTAATAAAGAAAGACATGATTTTGGATATTGTTTACGAAAATAATAAGTTTTTAATTAAAGAAAAATACGACTCAAATGTTAGATCAAATAAGCAGTTAATCGGTTCAATCAAATCCAAGAACAATAACTGGTATTTCATTAATAGCGTCGGAGAGTATTGTAAGAGTAGTGACAATAGCTATGAAGAGGTAATGAAGACATTGTTTGTAAAGGAATTAATTGTTTTAATATTTGATTCATTAATGCAATCAATTATAGTGTAAGGAATGGCATCCAAACGAAAGATTATTCGGCTGTAAATCAGAAAATATTGCACCTGAGCTCAAATCTCTTTGCGATAATACGAAAATCACTTCGGCTGGTAATTATGGGAAAGACATCTATGTCTTCAGGAATGGCAAGTATTGGAAGTTCGACAACAAGAATAAGCGGACGAAACCATTTGGCCATATGATTGAAGGTCCGGTTCTGGCCAGAAATAGATGGCCTGGTATTACACTTCCCGGTGCTATCGGTGGCTGTAACGATGAGTTTATTGTCTTTAATGATAATAAATGGTCGAAATGGTCGCCAAATGGGAAGAAAATGGTTGACGAGAAGGAGTTGGCAGAAAAGAAACTTGAATATCCAGATGAGCCGGATGGTAGTGATAAAGATGGCGGAACACTGATACATGTGGCCGACTATTTGTACGCTAAAGTGAATAAAGAATCGGTTTGTTATGTCAAGATACGCAAGAATAAAGTCAATTGGTCCGGGAGGTGTACTTCCGTTTCCGAAGACGAAATGAATTTCCCCAAAGATATCGTTTCCGCCATCAGAGCGAAGGACAAAAACATTTACTTTTTGGACAAAAATGGGAAATACTGTAAACGACCGGAAAAGTCATCGAAATCGGTATTAATTGCCTATATTTGAAAATATTATGATTTTATATATGACTTCAAATGTCGTATTTCAGTGCAAAGAATGGAAAGACACAAAAGAACTGTTCGGTTGTAATGATATAAAGCAGAAATCAGGCGGAAAGCAAAGTCGGAAAAAGGATCACGAAATCGGAACGGAAAAACCACGGGAGGAAAGGATGCCGAAAAGAAGGGGCGGGAAAACCACTGAAAGCGATTCGGAAACAGTGAGCGAAGAATCAGAGGAGAAATCAAATGAGAATAATAGCGAAACCGAGGGATCCGGAGACGAAGTGACAGAAAATAGTTCGGAAGGCGAGGCCAATACAGGTGACCAGTCGGACAATGCGCTCCAAATGCTGTGCAATAATCTGAAGATCAGTTCCGGCACAACCTGTTCATCAAATATCTATGTGTTCAGAGGCGGGAAGTACTGGCAGTTCGACAATAAGCCAAAGAAAGGCAAAATCTTCGGAGAACTGGTGAGCGGCGCCAAACCGGCCAAACATAAATGGCCACAAATACACTTTCCCGGAGGAATGGTCTGCGATACACATGGATTGGTTATGATATACAATAATTATTGGTCGCATTGGTCAGAGACTGTGATAAAAGATGACGATATGGAAGACAATAATGAGGTGGAACCGAGTGGACAGAGTCCAGACCACCCATCCATTGATAGCCATAATATAATTGGCGTCAATCGAATGATAGAAGAAGAAGAACCAGAAGATGAAGAGGAGGAATGTGAAGACGGAGAGGTAAAGGTGCCCCCGAAGAAAACCGAAGGCAAAGAGTATGAAATTGAATACGAAGTAGAGATTGAAAGAACAGTGACTGAGGTCTACAGAACCGATAAGAATGGAAAGGAAATACTCGTCACTGAAGGCGATACCAAATTCGTGACCAAAACGATTGGCGGTGAAGACAAGGAACAGACAGAACAAGAAATTAAGGAAGTGACTGGAAAAGTTACCGAAGAAGTGTCGGAAACTACATCCGAAGGAGAGGTTGAAAAAGACACCGAAGTGTCTGAAAAAGACACCGAAGTGTCTGAAAAAGATACCGAAGAGAAGACAGAAAAAGACGCCAAAGAAGACACTGAAAAGGACACCGAAGAAGACACGGAAAAAGTCACCGAAGAAGACACGGAAAAAGACACCGAAGAAGAGACAGAAAAAGACACCGAAGACAACGACGTAGAGACTGAAGAAGACGAAGAAGAAGGCACTGAAAAAAATACCGAAGAAGAGACTAAAGAAGACACCGAAGAAGAGACCGAAGAATCGGCGGCAAAAACTACTGAATCGGACGGCAATGATAAAACAAAAACAGAAGAAGAGACTGAAAGTCAATCTGAAGGGGTAACTGAGCCGTCGACTCAAGAAGTGACTGATGAAGACACTGAAGCGGATACAGAAAAGGTGAAGGAAAGGACAACAGAAGGAGAGGAAGAACCCGAGACTGAAGACGTGGAATCAATCAATAGAAGGACAATCGAAACGACTGAATCACCCGATGACCAACTCGTGACCAAAAAGATAAAGAAAAATGAGGAAGAGATGGGTCCGGATAAGAAGCCGGGTACCCAGATAGTGATCATTAATGGAATCAGGCACGTCATTGAATCTACTGGCGATGGCGGCGATGGCGGAGCTGTGATATGTAGCAATGGGGGGAACATTACCAAAATTAGGGGTCAATTGGTTTGCAAATACATTGTCAAAGATAACTCATTGCGTTTGAAAGACAAGTGCTATAATGTGGCCGAAGAACTGCACGGATATCCACCGAATTTGGTGGCTGCTATTCAAACACCTGATAAGGACTGGTATTATTTCAATAAAAAGGGCAAATTTTGTCGAAGACCTGATGGATCTAATGATGTGGTAATGAATTGATAAGATATGAAACGCATATAAAGTTTGCTTAAAATTAATTGTTTTGATTCAATAGTGCACTGAATGGCAAAGCAATAAACGAGTGTTTGGTTGCAATGTTAAGCCATTAGAACATGGATTGAAATACCTGTGCAATAATGTGAAGATCAATGCCGGGGGTAATTACTCGCCATTTATATTGGTATTCAGAGGCGGCAAGTATTGGAAGTTCGACAGCAAACCAAAAGAAGGCAAACCTTTTGGCACTTTGATTACCGGCGGAAATTACGCCAAAGAAAAGTGGCCCGGGATCAAGTTTCCTGGCGGTGTTTGTGGTAACAAAAATAATCTTATAATTATTCACAACAAAAGATGGTCAAGGTGGACGCCAGATGGACAGGTGGACGTCAATGACGAGCCGATATCTGAAGGCGATGACAGTCGCGGAACAGCTGTTGTGTTGCCCAACAATAAGATTGCAGTCGTTATCTACGATCAGGTAATCCAATAATTTTTAACATTCATTATTGTAATCTACAAAATGTTTGAATCACTTCTCCAAAGGTTTGGTATTACAAGAAAAAAAGAGACAAAATATTTAAGGCTTCAAAAGATTTTGGACCCAAACCTGTGAACGAGACAATTGAGAACTTCCCGAAAGGAATCGGCGCTGCCTTTAGTTTCAATCATTACGTCTATTATTTTTTTCGTGGCTCTGAATACTGCAAACGATCTCTTATTGTCGATGAGGACACAGTAGAAGATCTAACTTATGGCGATTGGGTTCAGAGCAGTGATAGACCACTAAACTTATACAAGCGTTTAGTCCCTAAAAAAGAAGTTTGTTTTGGCTTAAATCAGATATAAATTCATTTCGTTTAATGATATTTTGAATTATTTTTTGTGCAGAAATCAAAATATTTCAAACTTTCAAAAGAGGATTCACACGTATGACTAGTTTTGGGAAGAATTTTTCGATTCATAATTAATTTTACTTAAATTTTCAGTGCATTTGGAGGAAAAACACTGAACTGTTTGGTTGTTATTCCAAACAAATACGCGAAGAATACTCTGATTTGTGCGCAAATCCAATAACAATCGGAACTATTATTTACGATAAATCAGATCTCTATGTATTCACTAAAGACAGAGTTTATATTCTGAATGGCAGAACCAGTGACAACACCAATGAAGACACACTCTTCAGAAAATTCAAATCCAAGTCATTTGATCCGTCGACTAAATGGAAAGGATTTGATCCAAATTATGGCCAATTTTTTGTGGACGAAAACATGTTGTGCTCTATAAGAGAGAACTCAAAATATAAATGTTGGAAAATAGATGGGAATGTGGGTAGTGATAAAGGAATCGACCAGGTAGATAAGGAACCACCTGATGAGCCTGCCAGTGGCAAAAAACAACCAAGGGCTTTGGTTCCCAACGACATGAATGACGGAAAATATTTACTAATATTAGACAAAAAAGTTGTTGTCTTAGAGATGAAAGACCGAAGGATTGAATCGATTCCGTCGGAGAAATCAGAGCTCACTTTTCCACCAAATCTGATCGGTGTCATCAAAACGACGGATAATGTTTGGTATTTGGTTAGAAATGATGGCAAATATTGTAAAAAATTAGATTTAAATCAAAAAGAGGTAAAAATACTGAGTTTTAGATGAAATAAAACAAATTTAAATGAATTGAAATCCGATTAGTGTAACGATTGGAAAGATAATAGCGATCTGTTTGGTTGCAAAGCCAGAACAGTTACACCTGATCTGAAATCACTTTGTGATAATCCGAAGATTGATTCGGCCGGCAATTACGACAACAACATATATATCTTTAGGGGCGGCAAGTATTGGGTCTTCAATGACAGGCCTAAGACTAAGAAACCACTGGGTGATTTGATTGAAGGCGCCAAACCTGCTCAGGAAAAGTTCAAAGATATCAAACTTCCCGGAGCTGTTGGCCAGAACAGGGATTTGTTCGTCGTTACTGATGACAAAAAATGGAGTGCGTGGGCACCCAATGGCACTAAAGTAGTAATCGATCGGCCTATAGAGGAAAAGAAGCCAGATGGTAATGATGAAGACAGGGGAGCGCTTATAGTGGTTGATGAGCCCAAAGGCATGTTTATTAAAGTAAAGGATAACAGAGTCTGTTATTTGTTGATAAAGAAGAACAGAATCTATTGGAACGAAAAGTGTCGACTCGTGTCCGAAGATCCGAATCAATTGCCGCCCAATATTATCGCCGCCATTAAGAACAGAGACGATATTTGGTATTACTTCGACAAAAATGGCAAATACTGTAAACGACCCAAAGATGATAGCTCTGAGGTTGGGATTGAATGCTAGTATTGACACCAATTTTAAAGTATTAATAATTCATAAGAAATGTTATCTCTATTAGTGCACCCAATGGAAGGATAACAGAGAACTGTTCGACTGTGAAAATATTAACCAGAAGGACAAAAAGGGCGGAAACACCGACCGATTGAAAGCAATGGAAGAGTTGTGCAAAGATCCTAAGATCAATGCCGGTGCCGGAGATAATAGGGATATTTATATATTCAAAAGCGGTCAGTACTGGCGCTTCAATAACAAACCGAAGAGAAACAAACCATTCGGCCAACTCATGGAAGGACCCAAATCGGCCAAGGATAAGTTCCCACAAATCAAGTTCCCAGGCGGTGCTGCTGTTCTTAACGACGCTTTTATTATGGTTTATAACAAGAAATACTCTCTTTGGCCAAATCAATACAGGGATGCCTGTAATGGAAGTGCTATTCTTCTGTCCGACAATAGAATAGCAGTCACTGTTAGAGATGAGGTAATGGTTTCCGAGTTATAAGACTTTTCTTTTGCTTTAATAACAGAAATAACCGAATAATTTGTGTTAAGGTCTGGTATTATAAGAAAAAGGGAAATAAAATAATAAAAGACTCGAAAGATAACGGACCCCAACAAGTGGACCATTCGATGGAAAACCTTCCGGACTCTGTGTGCGCCTCATTCACTGATAACGATAAGATTTATTTCTTCTTCAGAGGAAAGATGTACTGCAAACGACCTCTCAATATAGGTTTGACTTTTTATGGCATTCCAGTCAGGGGTCAGATCTGATCAGAATATATTCTGAAAGAGATTTTGATCCCGATGTCTCCTAAATTAACATTGTTCATCCAAAAACTATCAGTGTTCTGGCCATTAGGCTTCAATATGAGCCAAGAAAACACAAAAAAAAATTCAAGTAATTTATTCCTTTAATGTTAATCGCAGTTATCGTTAGGTTCGGCTGGATTTTTGTAACTAATATGTACTAATCTGTATGTGTGAGAATACTTGTTCATTCTAGGAAATAATATTCTTGCAGGCTCATTCAGGAAAAATTTTGAAGGTGATTCAAAATGCTCCTGGGATTCAACATTGAAGAAATAAATTTTCTGAACGATTTTCTTTGTGTTTTGCCGGCTCATATTGAACCCTAATGACCCTAAGACTCATTATATTAATAATTGGATTATCAAGGCTAATTTAAGAGATATCGAGTCAAACAAAATCCAGGCTATTTGACTAAATTCGCTTTAATCAAAAATAGACAAAGGGGTGAGTTTTTTCTCGGGTGCTTTTGATATAGCACCAAAAGACCAGGGTGAAAATTTGACTGAAGCTGATTGGTACGGTGAGCAAGTTGGTTCCAGCTCTAAAACAATGCCCAAAGAAGAGGTCAATTATAAAAAAATGTTAATTAAATTAAAAAATTCTTTAATGAATTTCAATGTTTCAGATCCAGAAATATTATGATCAGAAATATGATGACGCGGTAAAGCTTGACTCATCAGTGCTAACTGAATGCTGTCTGAAAAGGTTGAAAAAATTAATTTTATATTTAATTCAATAATTGATTTTTCAGTGCGTTTGGAGAGACTCTAAAGAACTGTTTGGTTGCGACTCAAAGAAAACTAAATCAAAACAATTGTCTGAATTGTGTGCAAATCCAGAGCCGATCGGAATAATTGTCGACAAAAATAAAATTTATTATTTGACGGAAACAAAAGGTTATGTATTCATCATAACACACAAGAAGCCGGAAAATGGTGTGGATCAGAGGTTCAGTCAATTGGCTACTGAGACAATTGATCCGTCGGAGAAGTGGAAAGGCTTTGATCCGAGTGAAGGCAGATTTGTTGTCATAAAGAAGGAATTGTGTGTAATATTGGACCAGACATTCAGCTGTTGGGACCCACAGAACAAGCCGGCGGTTGTCGACCAACCAATCGGTGAATCGGAAGAAGAGGAGACATCATCGGTGAGACCAACGACTACACCATCCACTGGCAGCCGACCGAAGAAAAGGCATCCGAGCGTAACGATTATGGTTGTAATCGAGGACTATATTAGATATCTAGAGCCACCCGACGAGGAGTCCCAAGATAAAAAACATGCCGGTGCTCTTATTGGTCCCGATGGAAAAGATAAAACTTATAAAAAGATCATAGAATCTAAAATTTGTCGCTATATCCTGAAGAATAACACTTTGACCGCATCTGGCGATTGTGTGGACATCAAGAAAGACAAAGACAATTATCCGCCGAATATAATCGCAGCGATTAAAGCAAAGGATAATTATTGGTATTATATTAAGAGAAATGGAAAATACTGTAAACGAAAGGATAAAAGCAAACAAAAGGTTCGCATATTTATGTCATTAATACTGCATAACTGGGTGTTTTAGGAATTTCTAGGCACTTCCTATAAGATATCAGTCCAGCTGTTCTTATGCATTGTTTACCACAAAAAATGACCTTGCACATAACTATTATGTATCAATAATTATGTATCGAAAATGGAGTTCTTCTGATTCTGATGTTGATTACAATTATTGCTTTCAGTGCACTGTTTGGAAGGACAACAAAGAGCTGTTTGGATGCGCTTCCGAAACAGCGAACCAGCAAATGGAGCCGCTCTGCGATAACCCAGTAATAGACTCGGGTGGAAATTATAACAACACTATACTTATATTTCGTGGCGGAAAGTACTGGCAGTTCAATAATAAGCCCACAAAAGACAAACCATTCGGCGATTTAATAATCGGAATTGTATTCGCAAGGAATAGATGGCCCGGAATTAGATTTCCATCCGGGGTCGGAGGGGATGGAGACAACCTCATTGTGGTTAACGATAAGACATGGTCTAAATGGAAACCAAACGGAGACAATGAGGTGGATAACGAGCCCATAGGCCGCGATAAGGGCTGTCCACCAACTGCTGTCTCATTGCCTAACAATAGAATAGCTGTTGTTATCAAAGATCAAGTAATCAATCAATAAATTGAATGAAATATTCTTTGGCTATATTTTCTATTCGTTTGGGTTTAGGTCTGGTATTATAAGAAGAAAGGCAACAAAATTATAAAAGATAGCAAAGATAACGGTCCGATTCACGTGAACTATACACTGGAAAGGTTTCCGGAATCACTGTGCGGGGCATTCACTGCGAACCACATTATCTATTATTTCTTCAAAGACGACAAATACTGCAAACGACCGCTCGTTATAGGTTTGGAATTCAGTATTCAATTAAATCTTAAGTCTCTTTCCTATGACCTCATGAGTCGACCGAATCTGAATTAAAACTAAAAAATATGTAAAAGTATGAGAAACCAAAATTTATCTCTGAGCAAATATAGCCAGGGATATAATATACCTATTTATACAGTATTCAGATGATTACCTGAGTTAGAGCTTATGTTTGAAAATGCAATGATTGAATTGATTTATTCGTGAATAGATACTGGTTCGAGTTTCTTAGAAGATGAAAAAGGATCGATATTCGGAGTCGGAGGCACTAACGATGTCTATGAGACCGACTGGTTTGGCGAACGATTTGGTTCTACGCAGAAAAAAGTTCCCGAATCTGAGGTCGGCTACACTTATATCTGATTTTCTTTTCTGAGTTATTCTTTTAATTAAATATTTTCTGTTATTTAGACTAAAAAATATTTTGATAAAACAAGTGAAGGATTTGTAAGTATTTTTGAATAACATTTATGCGAATAAAATATACATTTATTTGTAAAATGTATTTTCAGTGCAAATGGAGAGACATTAGAGAACTGTTTGATTGTAAAGGAAAGAAAGTCAAGACTTCAAGACTGACTGAGTTGTGCTTAAATCCTGAACCAATCGGGGCTATGAATAATGAGAAAAAGAAAGTGGTTTACTATATGAGTAAAGATGTTGTGGATGTGTTTGATCAGAAAATCGATAGAAATCCTAAAAAATATAATAATTTGGACCAAAGATTCTCGAAATTGAAACCCAGATCAGTGAAGGCGTCCAAGAAGTGGAAGGGCTTTAATCCAAAAGATGGAGGCTTTTTCATCCACAAGAGCCAGATGTGTGTTATTGTGAACAATACCTTCAGTTGTTGGGACGAAAGCAATGCTTCGGGCCATCCATCCAAAGAGCCCGTCGGAGAACCGGACGAAGAGGAAAGTCTATCACCGACGAGAACAACCACAGAATCGTCAGAAGAAAGTATTACCCAAACCCTAAAACCAGTGGTCGTTAGAAAACCAATCGGTCCGCCAGAACCTGATTCAGAAGATGAACCGAATGGTGACAATGGAGATAATGGCGCTCTGATTAATGTGGATCCGCATAACGGAAAGTACGATAAAATTAAGGGCAAAGAAGTTTGCAATTTGTTTATGGAAGACAATAAGGTCTATATGGACGGCGACTGTGCCCGGGTCACTGACGATAAGAACAATTATCCGACGGATGTAATCGCTGCCATCAAAGGCCAACCAAATTATATATACTTTGTTAAACCCAACGGAAAGTATTGCAGACGACACGTCAGATCTAAAGAGAAGGTAAGGCCTATACTCTACAAATACAATGATCAGGGTTCAATTTCCAAGACACGTCTAACAGACCAATTGTTTCGATTGATTTTGATTTTATTGAATAATTTTTTTCGAATATTCAGTGCAAGGAATGGAAAGATAATAAAGAACTGTTCGGTTGTGTAGTCTCTCGAAGGGGTCCACCAGAACTGAAGGCATTGTGCAGTAATCCTAAGATCAATGCGGGGGGTAATCAAGGTTTTGAGATCTATGTGTTCAGAGGAGGAAAGCTATGGAAATTTGATAACAGACCCCAGCAACACAGACCAATTGGAAATATATTGGAGGCTATAAAGGCCAAGGAGTTGTTGCCTGGAATTCACTCTCCAGGAGGTTTTGGTAATAATTTAGACAATTATTTAATTATTTATAGCAAAAAATGGTCGCAATGGCCACCAAATGGAGGCAAACCGGTTGTTAAGGACGCGCCCATTGAGAAGAAAGTGATGGAACTGCCGGATGAGCCGGAATACAATCCGTCAGATTGGGGTGCAATCATACCCGTCGACGAAGAGAACTCCAAATACGCCAAAATACTTGGCCACAAAGTTTGCCACATAAGGATTCAAAACAACCGGGCCTATTGGAGTGGCAAATGTGCCCAGGTGTCTGACGACGAGGATAACTTTCCGCCTAATATTGTGGCCGCCATTAAGGCTAAAGACAATAATTGGTATTATTTTAACGATAAGTCAGAGTTCTGTAAGAGAAAGGACGGGAAGAAAGAAGAGGTTTGTATTGAAGGAGACATTGAATGCAATCTAAACTATAATAATATGACTTTAATATTAGTGCAAAAAATGGCAGAAAAACAGTGAAGCCTTCGGTTGTAAAACATTGAAGACTAATGCGAACAATGAGAAGACACAAGAATTGAAATACTTGTGCAAAAATACGCGCATCAATGCGGGCGGTAATTATCCCGAATATATTTATATCTTTAGAGGTGGAAAGTACTGGCAATTCGACAATAAACCGAAACCAGACAAACCTTTCGGGGATCTGGTTGAGGGTCAAGAGCCCGCCAAAGAACGGTGGCCAGGCATTCATTTTCCAGGAGGTGCGGGTCATTTCAAAGATAAGTTTATTATAATTTATGGCAAGCATTGGTCGATTTGGACACCAGAAGGTTCGGACAGTGAGCCTGAAAATAAGAAACCAATCGAAACCGAAACTGAAGGGCCGAATGAGCCTCAAAGTGGAGCAGAAGGTCAAGAACCTGATGGAGAGGACAATTATGATAACAATGATGATGACGACAACCAAAACCCCAATAAACCCAAAAAACCCAAAAAGCCGAACAAAAACGACAACCCGAATGATGATAACGATGACAACAACGACAACCCAAATGATGATAACGACAACCAAAACCCCAATAAACCCAGAAAACCCAAAAAGCCAAACAAAAACGACAACCCGAATGATGATAACAATGACAACAACGACAACCCAAATGATGGCAACAAAAAGCCGTTTAAGATTAACCTTAAGATCATTCTGACCGATGAGCCAATCGCTGACGAGGAACCAATGGATGAACCGGATGGAGATGTGATCGATGCGGGCGCTGTGTTCAACGATGATCCCAATCCAGACGTGAAGACACACGTGAGAGGGGATCAGGTCTGCAATCTGTTGTTCAGGAAGAATAAGCTCTATTTGAACGGCAAATGTGTTTCCGTTAATGAAGACAAATACCAATACCCGTCCGATATTGTGGCCGCCATTAGATCCAGAGATAAGTATTGGTATTTTGTGGCCAATGATGGCACGTATTGCAAGAGAAAGAACAAGGTCTACGAAAAGGTAATGACTCATTACTAATGAGCATGCTACCTATAGTAGAAGATGCTGATCTAGGTTACCTTGCATATATCATGTAATTACTGTTGACTTCCATATATTTAGTGCCAAAAATGGATTGACAACAAAGAACTGTTCGGTTGTAACGCAAAGTCTAGAAAACCGAATTTGGACTCCATTTGTAACAATCCTAAGATCAGTGCCGGAGGTAATCATCCACCACATATTTATGTGTTCAGAGGAGGCAAGTATTGGAAGTTCAATAACAAACCGACAAAATATAAACCAATCGGAGAGTTGGTCGACGGCCCCAAAAAGGCCAGAGATAAGTGGCCAGGAATTAGATTTCCCGGTGGTTTCAACCACAACAGGAAAAAGCCGGTAATGGTCTACAATAGCACATGGACTCAGTGGCTATTGAATGGTGAGGTCGATGTATACGATGAGCCACTGATAGAACTGGATGACAGTCCGGGCACTGCTGTTGTCTTACCCAACCATCGAATCGCAGTTGTGATCAAAGACGAGGTATTTCTCTATTCTTTTCAATTGATTTCACAATTTCTTTACTTTTCGTTCAAAGGTTTGGTATTTCCGAAAGAAAGGCAAAAAGATTATAAAAGACTCTGAAGACAACGGTCCCATTCCGGTCAATGAGACCACTGAGACCTTTCCCGAGGATCTGAGTGCTTCGCTTACTATAAACGAGAACATCTACTACTTCTTCAGAGGCACTCAATTTTGCAAACGACCCCTAATAGTGGACGAGAACTCCTTCTCAGAAACACCTTTACTGGACTGGAATAATATGCCGGCGCTCTATGACGAGACCAATACCGATATGCTCCCTAAGAAAGAAGTATTAATTCTCTATTCATTCAGTTTTAATGAAAATAATATAATTTTTAAATTCAATTCACTTAAGGCTAAGAAATATTTTACACTCAAAGCGGAAGACTCTTATGTAAGACAATTGCAATTCTCTTAGTTCTCCAGAATTTAAACTCAATTTAATGTTTGAATCGCTTTATGTTCAGTGCATTTGGAAAGACAATAGGGATCTATTGGGCTGTAAATTGCCGACAATTTATAATAATATACGAAAACTCTGTTCTTCGCCCATAACTATCGGAACATTCATTTGGGACCAGAAGTTCATATATGTGTTCACACATCTAAATATGTATATATTTGATCCGAGCGGTAGACCCAAGAAGAATATGGACCCGAGCTTTACTAAATTGGTTGCCGACAACATCCAGCCCTCAAAGAAGTGGAAAGGCTTTGATCCAAATTATGGCCGATTTTTCGCCACAAATAATCACTTGTGTGTCATAATCGAGAACTTGAGGTATAGCTGTTGGACAGGCGATGGACATAAATATATCGACAATCGACCAATAGGTGACCCGGAAGAGGAGATTCCTGACGAAAACCAGGATAACAATAGTGATAACCAAGGTGCTCTCGTCAATCCCGAGGATAATAATGGCAAATACGCGCGAATCAGCGGAAATAAAGTCTGTGACCTAACCATCGAAGACAATGAGATGTTTTATATCGGCGAATGTCGTGACGTCACAGAAGACTCGCATAATTATCCGCCGAAAATAATCGCTGCCATCAAAGCAAAGGATAATAACTGGTATTTCTTCGATAAAAATGGAAAGTATTGTAAAAGACGTAAAAATACTTATAAAAAGGTTTGCATTGATTTTATTACCGGTAATACAATTGATCCGGAATTGAGTAGACCCTACTCAGTAGGACATACTGTACTGTAATGTACTTGATCAATTCGTATAATTATAAAATTCTTATTTAAAATTTATATAAAACTTATTACAAAATACTAATTGAACTAATAGTGCAAAGAATGGAAAGACAGTAAAGAGCCGTTTGGTTGTACCGCCAAATATGTGAGTCCAGAGCTGCAGACTCTGTGCAGGAACGTGAAGATCAACGCAGGGGGCAATTATCCTCCATTTATCCTTGTCTTCAGAGGTGGAAAATATTGGAAATTCAATAATCGGCCCAAACCTAAGAAACCTTTTGGTGAATTAGTCGATGGGGGCGGACTCGCGAGTGATAAATTCCCCGGAATACACACTCCCGGAGCTGTTGGTCATAACGGCGACAAATTTATTATCGTCTTTAGGATCAAATGGTCGCAATGGCTGCCTCAGGGCTACACTGATTTGCTCGACGAACCCATTGTTCACAAAGCCATTGAAATACCAGATATGCCGGACCTTAACGATGAAGACGCCGGCGCTCTCATACCAACCAATAAGAAAAAGTCGGAATACGCGAAGATATTGAAGAATAAAGTTTGTTATGTTGTCATCAAAAAGAATAAACTGTTTTGGAGGGGAAAGTGTATGCCTGTGTCCGAAGACGAGAACAACTTCCCCCCATATATTGTGGCCGCCGTTAAGAACCGGAACAATGTCTGGTATTTCTTCGATGAAAATGGAAAGTACTGTAAACGACGCGATAAGACATATGAAGAGGTAATCAGACAATCATTACTAATGCAGTATATAATGTAATCCAAACTAATATTTTGAACCAATAGTGCGTCAAATGGAGGGATAATAGGGAAGTGTTCGGCTGTGACAACAAGAAGGCCAAACCAGAGCTCAAGTTCTTGTGCGACAACACAAAGATCAGCGCCGGTACAACTTACCCACCTTATATTCTTATATTCAGAGGCGGAAAATACTGGAAATTTGATAATAAACCAAAACGAGAAAAGCCTCTGGGCGATCTAATCGAAGGTCAGGTGCCGGCTAAGATTTTATATCCTGGCATTCATTTTCCCGGAGGTGCCGGACATCAAGGCGTAAAGTTTCTTATGGTATATAAGATCAAATGGTCGCGTTGGGGGCCTGGGACCAGTGGACAGACCAATAAACCTAATGAACAACAAAAGCCTGAAACTGAAGAACCAGAAGAATCTGATGGAAAACAAAAGCCTAAAACAACTGAAGAACCGGAAGAATCTGATGGAAATCAAAAGCCTAAGACTGAAGAACCGGAAGAATCTGATGGAAAACAAAAGCCTAAAACAACTGAAGAACCGGAAGAATCTGATGGAAATCGAAAGCCTAAGACTGAAGAACCGGAAGAATCCGATGGAAAACAAAAGCCTAAAACAACTGAAGAACCTGACGATGAAAGTACAGAAGAAGTGGATTCACTGACAAAAACAACTAAAAAGCCAAAAAATAGCGGAACCAATGACGGAGAGAGTGATGACAGCGATGTAAATGAAGATCCGATCTTAGATGAAGAGGATGAGAATGATAACGGTGACGAGAAAGATGCCGGTGCTCTCATACCTGTTGACGAGCCGAACCGCAGATACGCTAAAATACTTGAAGACAATGTTTGCTATATAGTAGTGAAGACAAACAAAGCCTTCTGGAGCGCACAGTGTCTGCCCGTGAGCGACGACGAGAACAACTTCCCGCCATATATAGTGTCCGCCATTAAGAACGACGACAACGACTGGTTTTATTTCGATAGAGACGGAAGATATTGTAAACGACGACAAAATGACTTTAAGACCGTTTGTATTCATTTTTTGCTTTCATTTATTTTTGTCAAAAAGTTTACATTTTATTCATTAGTGCACTGAATGGAGAGATAATAGCGAAGTGTTCGGCTGTTATGGTCACAGTCCACACAAGCGAGAGCTCTGGCAGCTATGCATAAATGTCAAGATAAAAGCCGGCGCTAATGAACCGCATTCTGTGCGTTCAGTTCCTCGTATTTGGATCTTCAGAGGCGGGAAGTATTGGGTATTCGATAACAAAGTGAAGAATAATAAGCCGTTCGGAGATCTAGTGGTCGGCGCGAAGCCGGCCGAAGACATATGGGATGGCATTCGCTTTCCCGGCGGCTCTGGATTTGACGGAATCAACTTCTTAATGGTTTACAAAACCAAATGGTCGCGATGGACACCAGAAGACAATGGACCAGGAGATAATGGACCAGGAAAGAAGAGACCAAGAGTGAATGAACCAGAAGATAATGAACCAGGAGATAATGAACCAGGAAAGAAAAAACCAGGAAAGAAAAGACCAGGCGAAAATGAACCAGAAGATAATGAACCAGGAGATAATGAACCAGGAAAGAAAAAACCAGGAAAGAATAGACCAGGTGAGAATGAACCAGAAGATAATGAACCAGGAGAAAATGGGCCAGGACAGAATGAACCAATGGATCCCAAAAATGACGACAACAATGACTGGCTTTTGGTTCGCAAGAAGAAAAAGCCAACGAAACCAAAGAAAGATCCGAACGATTCAGAAGACAAAAGTACCGAACCCTCCGATGGCAGCTCAGGTGATAGCGACTCCGAACGACCCAAAGATATATTGGATGACCCGATCGATGACGAAGATGAGAGTATATACGGGGGCAGTGCCCTGGTCAGAACCAATTTGAAGAAACATAGATTCTCTAAAGTGATCGGTGACCAGGTATGCCATTTCGTCATTCGTGGCAATCAATGCTTCAGAAGTGGTAACTGTACTCATGTCAGTGAGGATCGCAACAACTTTCCGCCATTCATAGTGGCGGCCATTCAGACGGCCGACCAGTACTGGTATTATGTGAACAGAGATGGAAAGTACTGCAGAAGACATATCAACCACATCTCGGAAGAGGTATTTGCAATCAGTTTCTGAATTAGATTTTGAATCCATTTTGATCTCTCAGTGCAGGCAATGGGTTGACATCAGAATCATCTTAGACTGCGATTCACTGGAAATGAAAAGAAACGCAAAAATGCGATATCTGTGCAGAAATCCCAGAGTGATTGCCGGCACCAATTACCCGCCTTATATCTACCTGTTCAAGGATGGTATGTATTGGAAGTTCGACAACAAATATAAGCCAAAGAAGCCGTTCGGGAATCTAATCGAAGGCGGAGTACCCGCTAATAAGAAATGGCCGGGCATTCGCTTTCCCGGCGCCGCCAGTTTTGATATTAAAATGCGTTTAATTATGATTTATGAGACCAAATGGTCGCGTTGGGGGCCACCATCTGAGGACCCCGACTCAAAGGATAGACCAGGAGATAATGAACCAGAAGATAATGGACCAGGACAGAATAGACCAGGAGGGAATAAACCAGGAAAGAATAGACCAGGAGATGATGAGCCAGAAGATAATGAACCAGGACAGAAAAGACCAGGAGGGAATAAACCAGGAAAGAATAGACCAGGAGATGGTGAACCAGAAGATAATGGACCAGAAGATAATGGACCAGGACAGAAAAGACCAGGAGGGAATAAACCAGGAAAGAATAGACCAGGAGATGATGAGCCAGAAGATAATGGACCAGGACAGAAAAGACCAGGAGGGAATAAACCAGGAAAGAATAGACCAGGAGATGATGAACCAGAAGATAATAGACCAGGACAGAATAGACCAGGAGGGAATAAGCCAGGAAAGAATAGACCAGGTGATAATGAACCAGAAGATAATGGACCAGAAGATAATGGACCAGGACAGAATAGACCAGGAGGGAATAAACCAGGAAATAGACCAGGAGAGAAAGGGACTCCAAAGAGACCGCCAAAGGATAGTCCGCTCGTTATAAACATCAAAATACAAATAAAAGACAAACCCATAGATGAAGAACCCGGAGCACTACCCGATGAGTCAGAACGGAATATTGGCGATCTAGGTGCTCTGATTCCATTAAATTTGAAAGAGGGCAGATATGTGAGGATGTTTGGCCCCAATGTGTGCTATCTGACCATCAGGAACAACAACGCTACTTACAGAGCGGGCAAGTGCAACCTGGTCATTGAAGACGAGCATAACTTTCCTCCGAATATAATCGCTTTCATTACAACAAGAAATAAATTGAATTATTTTATTCACAAAAAAGGGAAATATTGTGTCAGACCTGAGAATAAACGGCTTATTGTATGCAATGATTGTTCGCATTCACTGAAAACAATTTTAATAATTATTTAATTGATTTCAGTGTCGAAAATGGAAAGACAACAGAAGATTGTTTGGCTGTCTGGCCGAGGATAGCGAAACAGTGCCCCTGAGCTGGTTGTGCGACAATCCTGTAATCAAATCGGGCGGAACTCATAACCATCTGATATATGTGTTCAGAGGCGGGAAAGTCTGGATATTTGATAACAAACCGAAACCGAAGAAACCATTCGGTGATGTCATAGATGGCGGATATAGAGCGCGGGACAAATGGCCAGGCATTCACTTTCCCGGAGGTTTCGGTTCTAATGATGGGGACATTATTATGGTATATATGCTAACCTGGTCAAAATGGAAAGAGGAGAACCCAGATGGAAAGGGCAAAGAAGATGACCCAGATGTAAAGGGCATAGAAACGAGCCCAGATGGAAAGGGCAAGAAAGAGGACCCAGATGGAAAGGGCAGAAAGATTAGGATTAATATCAGAATTATACTTAAGGACTCGCCTATAATTCCGGGCAGGGATGAGGAAAAAGAGTTTGAACGTGATGCCGGGGCACTTATTAATGTGGATGAGAAGAAGTACAGATTTGCGAAGATTAAGCAAGCACATGTATGCTATCTGCTTATCATCAACAATGTGGCCGAATGGGAACAGAAGTGCAAACCAGTCACAGAGGATGTGAATAAGTTTCCGCCCTTTAGTATCGCTGCCATTATTACATCCGATAGGAAATGGTATTTCATTAACAAATATGGAAAGTATTGCAAACGACAGGAAAACAGCAGAACTGAAGTAATTAATCAATATTTCAGATCTTAATTGAAGTCTAATTGAAAATAAATTTGATTTTCCAATAAATAGTGTCTCCAATGGAGAGACAATAGAGAACTGTTCGGTTGTAATGATCGCAAACCCGACCCACGAATCAGACCTTTGTGTAATGACCCGATAGTGAACTCCGGGGGAACTGTCCCGCCTTATATCTATGTGATGAAAAACGGCAGACACTGGGTCTTCAATAATAAGCCCTCTTTTGGCAAACCGTTCGGTACTGTAATAGAAGGCAATGTTCTCTTCAAAAAGCGATTCTCAGGAATGCATTTGCCCGGGGGGGTCAGCTATAGCAAGTTGGCAATGGTCATGGTCTACGATAACACATGGTCTCAATGGAAACCCAATTACGGAGTCAGTACCTCAGCAGTCGATGTTAAAGAGCAGCCAATACAGGAAGGCTTGTCTCAGGAACCTGAAGGCGATGACAATGATTCGGGTGCTCTCATATTGGTTGATGTGAAGAGGAGCCGATACGCGAAAATTTTGGGCAAATTGGTTTGTTATTTGATTATAGACGAAGATAAGGCCTATTGGGATGGAATGTGTGTACCAGTGAAAAGGGATGTGAATAGATTTCCGCCACATATCGTCGCAGCGGTTAAGACGAGCGATAATTATATGTATTATTTCAATAGATTCGGCTTCTCTTGCAAGCGACGGATCAGCGATAAGCTCGCAGTGAGACTCCATTAAGACTTTATTAATATTGTTCACAATTTCTATCAATACTTCTCTTCATTTGACTATCTGTTTGATTGACATCATTATAGTGCCAGAACTGGAGAGACAATAGAGAAGTGTTTGGATGTGATGTTGACGCCTCCAATGGCCAATTGGATGTCCTGTGCAGAAATACTGTCATCAAATCCGGGGGTAATCAGTGGCCATACATATATTTCTTTAGGGGCGGAAAGTTCTGGATGTTTGACAACAAACCACAATCCAGAAGACCTTTGGGTCGACTACTACAAGGGGGACAGTCGACTCAAACCTTATGGCCCGGCATTGGGATTGTTGGAGGAATTAGTCACTACAAGATATCCCTGGTTATAGTCTATAGAGACAAATGGTCTCTTTGGAACATACAGCAACCAGATAAAAATGTCCTGGATCAAGATATTATTGAACCAGAACCGGGAAGTATAAAGAGTAATGAGCCGACAAATGGAAATGAGAATGATCAGGATATCAACGAGAAGAATAACGCCGGCGCTCTCATCAATGTCAATGTGCGAGAATCGCTGTACGCAAAGATCAAAGGACTGGAGGTTTGTTATATGAAGATCGACGGAAGTCGTAGCTATTGGACGGAAAGCTGTAAACCTGTGAACAGAGATTCGGAACAATTTCCGCCGAATATAATCGGAGCGGTTAAGGGATCCAATGGGTTCTGGTATTATATTAGGAAAGATGCAAAGTACTGCAGACGTCAGGAAAGGGATAGGCAACAGGTCTTCAACCGATATATTCTGTTTGTTTCAATATATTCATACAATTTGTTCCGAAACAATTTTAGTGCACTCAATGGATTTCCGTTTCGTCGCTCTTTGGTTGCGGGGCTAATGATTTCAGCTCTGAATTGAAAGCCCTGTGCAAAGACACGAGAGTCGATTCGGCCGGTAATTACCCGCCGTATGTATACGTCTTTCGAGGACTCTATTACTGGAAATTCGACGGCAAAGGGAAGAGCGGTAAGACATTTGGCGAATTGTTAGAGGGCAATCGGTTGGCCACTCAGGTCTGGGAGGGCGTTCACTTGCCCGGGGGTATCAGCTACAACAAGGATGCACTGGTTATCGTCTATAGGAATAAATGGTCCCAGTGGAAAATACCCCGGAGTGAGAGGAATGCCCGCAAAAATATGCGGAAGAATAACATTCAGGTATATAATGAACCCATCGGTCCTATTGGGGGAACGGAAAGGAAAAAAGAGAACAAAAAGAATAAAAATAAATAATAGATGAGATCAATGAAGAAGACAATGAATGGAACGGATCCTTAAAGTGACTGCAAATGACTTACAAATAGCTCTAATTTGAATTCATTTCCTATTATTTCTGTAAATAATTACTAAAACTGTTTTCATTCATAATTTGTTAAAATTCATTAAAAATCAGTGTCTAATCAATGCTGAACTGAAATCAAAAGAATTAATTTTTAAAATAAATAAAAACTTTTATTTATAATATTATAAAACAAAACAGAATTTTGTGTAAAATAAGTAATAATTCAATGAATAATATTTCTGAGAATAAAGAGTAGAATCGATAATAAGAGCAGACTTTTGTCATAAACCGAAAAGCTTTTTGATGTTTGTTCTGAATCTTCCGGTTTATTTGGATCACCAGTGGGTGAATCCGATACAACCGCAGGAGGCTTTGGCTGACCCGGAGAAGGCATCGGATGACAAGTCTCATATTTGCTGCAACGGTCATCCATCGATGGATTGGCCTTCACTTGGCTGCACAACTGTTCGTTTACAGTAATGCCTGCTTTGACTGAACATTCATTGGTCAGGATATCGAACCTGGCCTGTAATCTCTTGTCGTACTCCTGGCCCACATTACAGTGCAGTCGTGTCTATCAAACAGAATAATAAGTATTTCTTAAACAATCTGTTATTATTGAAATAATTTTAGATTTTAAATCAACTATCGATTGGACAGTCGTTTACTGTTTTGTTGTGAAGACAAAAGTAATCCATATAATGATAGCAACAGGTCCTATCATCCAAATCATACTGGCCCTTGATGGGGTGCCAGTAATTTATAGCACATTTACGTTCATCATCACTAATGTCAGCCAGAGTGGAACTGGTGGAGCAGTTGCAGGGCATGTATTGGAGACAAGTCTTGTCGTTCACTGGATTTGTACTCAATTTGCTGCAGAAGTCTGTACTGAAGTCATGGCCAGCATTACTACACTGATATGTAATGTTGCCATAATCGCGGCTAATAGCGTCGTCAAAGTCTTTGTCCACTTCGCAGTGGGTTCTGAACTGTAAACAAGATTTTAATTCAAATTAGATTCAAAACTGTTGTTATCGTAAAGTCTGTCCAAAGCTATTGAATAATATTAACGACAAATAAATCTCAATTCTAATGGTTTGCAATGAAATTATAAAAACTAAGGATTTGACTATTGTTTACAGTCTTATCGTCCAGACATGTCCTCTCCATTTGAAAGCAACACTCTCTCTGATCAGTGTAATCCTGTTTAGGAGGAGGTGTCCACTTAGCAAAGGCACAATCGTCTAGAGTTCGTCTTATCAGTGACACATCGACACTGGGATTGCATTTCTTAATCGAGTATTTTGAGGGTAAGACAGGTCTGTTGTCTTTGGCCCAAATGGATCCAATGGAGAACACTATCAAAAGAACCATCGATTGTCTAAATGAATACATTTTTAAACTTATAGCTCATATCATAATTGGGTCGGAGAGCGAGACTGTGTCTTCATTTGCAATAATTTTGTTCAACAATGAAAACAACAATTAAAACACAGTCTCGCTCTCCAACCCTGTCCACCAAAACTGATGATACGGACTGTACAGAAGTAATACTTTCTTTAGTTCTATAGTATAACCGAATTATTCGAGTATTATATGCATTGTTTGAATATTTATGTTCTTATCGTTTAAGTCGCGCACAAACTATTGTATTCAACAATTGTTGTGCGAATTCATTAACACAAATGATTGTAGACTTGGGGTCTGTTATACAGGCGGTTTCAAATACCCCTGACAAGCTTAAACCAAGCTGGAGCCTAAACCAGAAGATAATTTACTGAAAATTTATATTTTTGTCGAGCCCTTAACCAAGAATTTTTTCACCGCGGCGAGTTTTTACTGGCACAGCACCTGTAGCTATGAAATAGCTCTGTCTTCAGGGCCAAAACCACTAGGGTTATAAAATATTTCAGTAATTCAATGTGATCCTTGTTGAAAATGAGCGAATACAACTAACAGGATTTTTTTGAAAACCGTTGCATTTTTGCACAGGATGACTTTATATTTGTAAAATGGCAAAATTAATCAGGTTCTAGAGAAAAAACCACAAGGAATAAATGAGCAATGGAAAATAATCTCAATAAAAACCACTTAAAACATATTTCTGGATATCACCTTGGTGTTACTGATATTTGCACAGCACGCATTTTAAATACTTTACTACAATAAATCTGAATTGATTATTGCAGTAAATTGTGTATTTTTATAATCCGTGATTATTATTAATTATCATTGAAATTTCATTTTATCTTAATTGAACAAATATCAGTAACACCAAGGTGAAATCTAGAATTATGCTTTGAGTGGTTTTTATTGAGCTGATCTTCCATTACTCAGAATTCATTTATTCCTTGTGTTTGCTCTAGAACCTGATCAATTTTGACATTTTCTAAATATAAAGTCATCCTGTGCAAAAATGCAACGGTTTTCAAAAAATCCTTTTAGATGTATTCGATCATTTTCAACAAGGATCACGTTGAATTGCTGAAATATTATATAACCCTAGTGGTTTTGGCCCTGAAGACAGATCTATTTCATAGCTACTGCTGGTGCGCCAGTAAAAACTCGCCGCGGTGAAAAAATTCTTGGTTAAGGGATCTACAAAAATATAAATTTTCAGTAAATTATCTTGTCTGGTTTAGGCTCCAGCTTCGTTTAATCCTGTGAGAGGTATTTGAAACCGTCTGTATGTAGGGTTTTAAAATTTCATGAAATATAAAATCGAGTGAAATATTTCACTGAGCACTGAAATATTTCATCCAAAATTGAAATATATATTTTCATCAAAAAATTATAAATAATGTAATAAGTAATTAAATTTTTGCATTTTTAAGATTATAGTCTTTGATCCGGGTTATATTTTTACTAAATATCTCACCACAAAACCGTGCAACACTGCCAAAAAATATCATTCATCTGGTGAAATTTAGTGAAATATAAAATGCTGTTATCTATGAAAAAATTCAAAAAATTTGGCAAATTTTCGAGAAATATTTCAGTAAATTTCAGTGAAATTTATGTAATATTTCACCTTCAAAAACCCTAGTTATATGATCCTAGAAATTTTCAGATAGGCAGTCGGAATGGCAGCAGTGGTTCAAATAGTAACCAAATCTAATAATTAATCTGAAAGTTCATCAATTGATTGCATTATTTGAGTCAAACAATAGAAAAATTTTCAAAAAATATGATTTTATAAAATTTTAAAAACAATGAACTTTTACGACAATTCTCTGAACTCTTTGTCCAAAAGAGTTTCCAAAACGTTTGCCACGAATTTTCTTCGTTCTTCATAACTATCACCGAAACTACTTCCACAACAGTCTTCAAACTCCCAAACCTATTGCAAACTCTATACAAGCTTTGAACACAACTTCTGTGAACCAAATCAATGTCTAATCAATGTCTGAACTGAAGTCAAAAGAATTAATTTTAAAAATAAAAATTATTTTTTATTTTATAAAACAAAACATTATTTTTGGGTAAAATATGTAATAAATTACTAATAATTATTAAATATAAGTAAAAATTCAATGAATAATATTAATGAGAATAAAGAGGAGAATCGATAATAAACGCAGACTTTTGTCATAAACCGAAAAGCTTTTTGATGTTTGTTCTGGTTCTAATACCGGTTCTGCTTGATCAGAAGGACCACCAGAAGGTCCTGTGGGTGAATGCAGTACAAGCGCGGGAGGCATTGGCTGACCCGGAGAAGACACCGAACAACTCTTATATTCACTGCAAAACTGATCCATCGATGGATTGGTCGTCAATTGGCTGCAGAACTGTTCGTTTACAGGAATGCCTGCTCTGAGACAATCAATGCCCAGACGATCGAACTTCATCTGCAATCTCTGTTCGTACTCCTGGCCCACATTACAATGCAGTCTTGTCTATCAAACAGAATAATAAGTATTTCTTAAACTAATTCTCAGTTATTATTAAAATTATTTTAGATTTCAAATCAATGATCGATTGGACAGTCGTTTACTGTTTTGTTATGAAGACAAAAGGCATCCATATAATGGTAACAACAGGTCCTATCATTGGAAGCCGGAATGGTCTGCAGTGGAAGGGGTTGCCAGAGTTGTACAGCACATTTATCAAACTGTGACAATCTGGCCGCCAGAGTGGGATCGGTAGAGCAGTTGCAGGGCATGTATTTGCGACAAGTCATGTCTTTCACTGGATTTGTACTCAATTTGCTGCAGAAGTCTGTACTGAAGTCATGGCCCGCATAACTACAATCAGATATAAGTGCCGCGTAATCGCTGCTAATCGTATCGTCAAATTCTGTGCCCACAATACAGTGCGTTCTCATCTGTGAACAAGATATTTAGTCAAATTACATTCAAAACAGTTTTTATCGTAAAGTCTGTCCAAAGCTATTGAATAATATTAACGACAAATAAATTCCAAATCTTATGGCTTGCAATGAAATTATAAAAACTAAATAATAATTATTTGCTTATTGTTTACCACTTTATCATTGAGACAGATCTGTTCCATAAGATGACAACATACTCGAGGGTCAGTATAAACCAATTGAAGAGGAATTGGTGCCCACTTATCATCGGCGCAATCCAATAGCCTTTTAATTAAGAGATTCGCATTCGTATTGCAATCATTGATTTTCCTTACATTAGGCCTCAAATATTCTGAGGGTAAGACAGGTCTGTTGTCTTTGGCCCAAATGGATCCAATGGAGAACACTATCAAAAGAACCATCGATTGTCTAAATGAATACATTTTTAAACTTATAGCTCATATCATAATTGGGTCGGAGAGCGAGACTGTGTCTTCATTTGCAATAATTTTGTTCAACAATGAAAACAACAATTAAAACACAGTCTCGCTCTCCAACCCTGTCCACCAAAACTGATGATACGGACTGTACAGAAGTAATACTTTCTTTAGTTCTATAGTATAACCGAATTATTCGAGTATTATATGCATTGTTTGAATATTTATGTTCTTATCGTTTAAGTCGCGCACAAACTATTGTATTCAACAATTGTTGTGCGAATTCATTAACACAAATGATTGTAGACTTGGGGTCTGTTATACAGGCGGTTTCAAATACCCCTGACAAGCTTAAACCAAGCTGGAGCCTAAACCAGAAGATAATTTACTGAAAATTTATATTTTTGTCGAGCCCTTAACCAAGAATTTTTTCACCGCGGCGAGTTTTTACTGGCACAGCACCTGTAGCTATGAAATAGCTCTGTCTTCAGGGCCAAAACCACTAGGGTTATAAAATATTTCAGTAATTCAATGTGATCCTTGTTGAAAATGAGCGAATACAACTAACAGGATTTTTTTGAAAACCGTTGCATTTTTGCACAGGATGACTTTATATTTGTAAAATGGCAAAATTAATCAGGTTCTAGAGAAAAAACCACAAGGAATAAATGAGCAATGGAAAATAATCTCAATAAAAACCACTTAAAACATATTTCTGGATATCACCTTGGTGTTACTGATATTTGCACAGCACGCATTTTAAATACTTTACTACAATAAATCTGAATTGATTATTGCAGTAAATTGTGTATTTTTATAATCCGTGATTATTATTAATTATCATTGAAATTTCATTTTATCTTAATTGAACAAATATCAGTAACACCAAGGTGAAATCTAGAATTATGCTTTGAGTGGTTTTTATTGAGCTGATCTTCCATTACTCAGAATTCATTTATTCCTTGTGTTTGCTCTAGAACCTGATCAATTTTGACATTTTCTAAATATAAAGTCATCCTGTGCAAAAATGCAACGGTTTTCAAAAAATCCTTTTAGATGTATTCGATCATTTTCAACAAGGATCACGTTGAATTGCTGAAATATTATATAACCCTAGTGGTTTTGGCCCTGAAGACAGA
>JAQIWA010000289.1:0-37861 GCA_034693305.1 Eueremaeus valkanovi | reverse complement strand
TAGAAAATTTTTATTATGATATTCGTAATCCTTGTAAAAATCTGAATCGATATGCTATATAATAATATCGAATTATTTGAAGGATAACCTGGACACACCATGTCAAATTTTGATGTTCATTCAAGGTACCATCCATTGTTATTTTTCATACATTGATGAAATCATGAAAAATGGCAATTATCTGGCTACAATTTACCGAAGACAGTTTGAAAATCGAATAAGCCATTCAAAAGATATTCAAGTTTCAGCAACTAAAGATAGTCATTTCCATGATAGTTAATTCCAAAGATAGTTAATTAATATTAATAATGAGAGCAATGACTTACGCGAGTCTTCGGCGAACTTTTCATTCCATCGGTACTGAGTTCTATACCGTTCCCTCAGATGATAGAACTCCATCGGGTCTTCCTGTGGCTCCTCATCGCTCGAGTGGTGCTTTCAATGAGAATATTCAATCAATACTAAACAGCCGACTGAGCACTGGTGGCAATCAATCTAAACAACTATTCGATTGACTTCTGAATGTAATTCTGGACCCAATTGTGCAGTGAAGCCAACTTTGGTGGCTTTGCTTAGGCTTTACTCAAGTGAGATCACCAGTGGTCAAACTAGTGACACATGTGGGCCTATTCTCACATGATTTGAGCCAGTGCTCAGATTGCTGTTTAGTACAATCGGATTGGGATCATAATGAACAGGGTCATAATCAATGAACTAAAGAACTAAACCAACTCTTAATTAATAATTTACTTAATGTTATGAAAACTATTGACAAATAGTAATCCAATTCATAAATGGCTCGCAATTATCAATAGTATTAATACATTGTCTGATTAGTGATCATTGATTCGGCCAATTAGGGCAAGCATCGAACAGATAGAGGAAAGGCCACAGAGATCTTATTGATCAAGAACATTCAAATAGTAAGCAGGATTAATTGCATCTCAATCTGTATAGTATTCGATAATCAATCATCAGATAGTTGACCCTGCTTATTTACTATAATATTATAATCGGAAGCAATGTGAATGTATAAAACTAACCGAGGGTGCACTTGTAGTAGTTGTTTCCCTGGTCTTCAAGTAGTTCTCATCGATCACATGATTCATTGCAGTCAGTATTTCGAGTCCATCGAGAACTAGATTATTGTCGAAGTCATGCATTTGGAAGTAATAGAAGTCCAGTTCCTTTTCAGACGTCTTGTTATCGATCTCTATGTGATAGTGATCTCTCACGTCATCTCTTATATGTCTGATTCAACCGAAATGCTTATCATAAGTCAGACAAAACAGATATACATTAATATTTAGAATAACTCACTCGATATCGGGCTGAAAAAAGCTATCATGGTGATCCTCATGACTGGTCACAAGGATTATTATGTTCGCTATAATTACACAAATGTTAAAAATCATTTTAAGTTTAGAAAGAATTCATAAATATTTTTAGATATAATTTGTTTCTAAAGTTAAATAATTGCAACAAAACATATGCAGAAATATAGACATTAACTAATGATTTGGAATTAAAGAAATGCTGGCACTTGTGATACCCCGACAGTCAACATGTGCTGGTTATCAGCCAAAAGCCATTGCAATCCTTATTATCAATTTTGAACTTTTAATCAAATGAATAGCGATTTCTGCTAAGGAATTATCGCATCAAACAAACAATTCATTTATTTATTTTGAGAATACATTACTCTTTTGAACAACTTTTGCAAATATTCATATGGAATAAGAAAATGGTTGAATTGATTGGATTGCTTGGATCTATTAGTTTTGATTCAATTCTACAGTACTTTCATTTTATTTCAACAATTAAGCCTCTATTGCCTCAGTTTTACGAACAAACTGTTGCTTATCTGAGAATTTGAAATAAATTAATAATAAATAAGTGAAAACCCATTATTCTCTATCAGTGTTAGTGTACGGATGCCCAAGCTCGGCGAACCTAGGGAATAGGGGTGAGGTAAATATAGTCCAAGTAGCGAGAGAATCAACCAGTCAAGTAGGTTTTGAACAGGTTTTGGACCACAACAGCGCTGTGATCTATGGCCAAAGTGGACTCCTCACTATTCACGCACTCATATACTGTATTCTCTCACTACTTAGTCTATAGCAGGACGTAGTGCTAAGTCGGGACAGGAAGTCAGCAAAAACTGCGACCAAAATACAGCTAAATTCCGATTAATTTAGCGAAATTTAATCGAATTTAAGCTAAATCAGCTTGTTCAATATACAATTTTATTATTTAAATGACATTACAGTTTTGTACGGCATATCTGAATTTGGCGCGAATCCAAAAATATCCTACCTGAATCCCCCTGGACAAAAATTGGCAAAATTGCTCAATTTATCACAAAGGCTTCGAGAAGTCTGCATATTTGAATTGAATTTATTTTTATTTATAAAGGACGCTGTTTACACAACCTAAGCTGATTTATCTGATAGCTTTGAGTTACAGCCTATCTCTGGAGCGGTTTTTCCGCATCTCTAGATTTTTCGGTAAACCAGGAATTTATAATTCAGTATTAAATGATATATTGATATAATTAATACCATATTTTGGAAACTATATAAGACATCAAATATTGGAAAATATGATAAAAGTCTTGATTTTCACAATAAGAAAATCGTTTTGAATTTGTATAACAAAAGGATACGGATATGAATACATTTAAGTCCCTTATTATAAAAGGCATCTGGCCAGGTGACTTGATGGTCAAGTTCCCTACTATCCAACTACAAATCCACTGATTGAAGTACTTGGCACGGGATCGAAAATAGTCCAAACTAAACTGGTTCATGCCACAATTTTCGATTGCTTTCTCAAAGGGACCAGGTCTATTTGAATCAGATGATTACCCCTTAGATCGCTCTCTGCTAAACGACTGAATGCAAGATAACATTTGCAAATGTATTGTAAGTATATTTAAATGCAATTAATTTTTGAAACTTTTGTTAATCAAAAATGATTTAATTGAGTCCAGGATTTCATTTATAAAAGAAAACAAACAAATGATTAAAATATATTAAAATTACATAAACTTATAGTTGAGGCGAGAGGTCATGAGAGGTCATAATTCGATTCCTTGATTGGAGGGAGACTTGAGTTTGGATTCCTGTTTCAAATTCGGTGATTCAGTCCTCGTATGCCAGACCAGGATTTCGGTGCAATCGTTGGCTTTGGGCTCGAGTTCGTCGACACTTCTGATCAGTTGTCTTATGAAAACCGATTCCTGATATCCGCGCCTGACTTGCAGAGAGAAATGAGCGCTCGGACTGTCCAGTAATAGCTGGACATTGACAGCGAAGCCGGACATGTCGATCGGGAACTGTCGTTCCCTTTTCCACAATGTGTTCCAATCAATTACTTTCCCGTTTCTAACGATTGGTTTCTCAACTATGAGTCCGCCGACGAGACCGACGGGCCATACGGACACTCGACTCGTGGCTCGCATTTCATCGAATACTTTCAGATCATAAGTGTTGTCGTCGTCAGCGAAATATATGACTCCGTTCTTATCAATGGCGCCGGCATTCGCACGAATCCAATCGATTCCTGCATTTCTCTGCAAAACGCCTCTGGGTTTGAGCCAATTCGGATCACTTGACTTCATCTTGAATTGTGCCGGAGTTAAGACATTCAGATGAGTGAACTTCAAGTGACCATAGCTTTGAATCTGATTCAAGAATTTGGTCACTAATTGTGTCCTATTATTGGAGTCCTCGACGAGAATCCAATGGATATTCTTAACCAAAAGCAAAGTATGTGAGAGTCGGATGAGTTCTGCCTTTTGGACCAAACGTTCATAAGTAGGGGTAACCACATATATGACCGGTAGTGATGACTCTTCCCCAACCGAAGTCCGGTGCCTTCGCACAGATATCTCGTTCAGTTCATAGTTATGAATACAAACTGGAAAACAGAATATTTATGAATATAATGACTGTATTCTGCAATAAAGCTATTAATATTGAAGACTCACATGAGTTGAATAGAATAGAGAAGAGAAAGAAAATGAGAAAAAGTGCACAAATGGTCAACAGTTTGGTTCTAATCCGCATAAAAGTTAAGAGTATTTAATGTTTGCTATTCTTATCGTTATTATTGTTATGAAAGCCAAGATTTGGAACAGAATTGAGTGAAAGCAGAATCAGATGGCAGTAAGGGATCCAAGAATGAGCTTATGCTCAGCTTTACTCTGGAAGAGCGTTTAGAACCGGTTCACCGAGAAGTTCATCAGTGGTGGGCAGAGTTGAGTGCATCGGTGTTAGGCTCGGACTAGTCTGACATCTGTTTCAGTTAAAACATTCCCTGACTCTACTGAACCTACTGACGAGTGAGCTGTGAGTTGTGAGCAGAGCCAACGCATACGCTATAAGATTGTAAGCAAGCATTATATCTGGCATTATATATGTAGTTAAGAAATAGTGAGTCGATTGATGCGAAGGAAGGGCTGTTAAGAGATGCCTAAACAGACGAGACTCTCGTTCTCTCTCTGAACACTTCAAACGCTTTGAACGCTTCGAAGCCAATGGCTGTGAGAATGTTGTGAATGCATTGAATACATTGAATGCACTGAAATGTTTGAACGCAATGAATGTTGTTTTTAGTGTATGTCTCGACTCAACTGACAGAAGTTTGAATGGATTTGAATTAATAGTGAAGCGAATAGTGAATACTGAAGTGAAGTGAAGTCACACAACATATTCTTTAAGCAGTCGTACAACAAGTTTGCGAGAATGCAATTATTCCTATCATAGTTTGCCAGCACAAGAGCACAGACCCGGCACAGGCAAAGCAGGGCTGGAGTGAGACACTGGCAAAGACATAGCAAAGGCTCATTGTTTATAAGTTGCTCGAGCATAGTTGTCGGGCAAGTTTTAAGACTGATCAAATGAGAAGCTAAGCTCGTACCTATTGGGAGAATATGATGACCCACACCATACCTGAGCCAAGTGAGCAGAGACTGCTTTCACTGCCATATAATGACAGGTGAATAACCGTTATATCAAAGCATATAATTATTGTCTTAATTCTCATAAGTTTTCAATCCTTTCATTGCTTTCAATGGCTTTTCATTGTTTCCATTCCTACCCATAGATTGAAGAAATAAAGTGAAGATATATTTGTTTGTCACCGATTTGGTCCACAACATTGGCATTGATAGCAGACATCAGTATTAATATTCAAATAAAGTGTTGCGAAAACATTCAAATTATTGGTTTTGTGAGAAGTGCTTCAGATCTGATGATTGTTAAGTCAAGTGTAACACGTCTTGGATTATATACGATATAATGACAGACAGTATATGTTGGAAATGAGTGCCACTTCGAGAACCACTACTTTCATGAAAACTCCTTTAGTTATATGGGTATGAATCGTATGAATCGTATGAATTGCATGAATTGTCTCAATAGTCTCATTCGTTGTTTCTTCTATTGCTTTGTCTTATTGTCCAAATATATAAAACCAAATTTGAAGGGATGGCAACCAATCCCTGTTCTACTCTGACAACAATCATAGTCTATCATATTATACACTATACAGAGTATACCCTATACTCAACTACCTGTAGTCGTGTGTAAAGTATATAACTTTCAATATAATAATTGTCTTTTTTCATGGGAACCGTAGCTCAATATTTGCGTTACTGGCACTTAGCCCCAGGCCCTCTCTCTGAATAGCTTTTGCTGCAGTAGTTTGTTGTGGCCAACCATACATACATACTCTGTATACATAGTGTAGAATCTAAGAGCAAAACTGAGCCAACTTTCCTCTCCCGTTCCTTTTGTCTAATTAACAATTTATGACTTAATAACAAATACTAAAAATGAGAAAAACTATTGATTTTTATTTTTAAATCGCGTTTCAAAAGACATAAGAGTATTGAAATTGATTGCAATAATGCAAACATAAAGTTCTTATAAATAAATATAAATGTATTGACGACATGAAGACATAGACTGTATTTGCTTTTAGTATATACTTAATTGAGATTTATTATGAGATGAGATGTTTAGATAGATTTGTTCTGATGTTCAACACAACACTAATTCAGACACAATCTATACGTTTTCCTATTAGTGAACACAGAATCTCATATTTTATTCGTATTTTGATTTCAATATATAAGCCGTCGATAATCTGTTTATTCAGTTAATAGACTGATAGCTATTAATTTAGATAATAATTATATGTATTTGCATTGTATGCTCTCATTTGTACCTCATTTAGTAATTCAGTAATTATTTCAATCCTATCCTTAACTTTATTTTAATAGTTTTGCTGAACTCGATAATGAATTTCTTAATTATCAAGGATGTGCACACGGAGTTCCATTCATAATGCCCCTGAGCCGCAACATACCATAGCTCATATACAGTATAATATGTTTAATTTTGTGAGACTTCCTCAAAGAATTTCATAAATTGTCCGTCAATTCAGACGAGTATAGACAGCAATCTATTAAATCTGAAATTTGACGTCATTTCTGACAATTCTGTTCATTTGTGTTAATTGTTTTATATTATAAGACAATTAAATTATAGATTGGTTTTGATTTGATTATCTCATCAAATAAATCGGTTAAATGTGTGAAAACCAGAAATCTATATATTTTTTATTAGTTATTCGATTCACTGATTGATTGATTTTATTTGAAAAGTGTATTAAAGGGGAAAAAACCTCAATTTAGTGAAAAAATATATGAGAAATACAATTAAGAAAAATAAATGAAAAAAGAAAATGAAATTAAACAATAGCTTTGAGCCAATACTCTACCGAATAACTAGAGCTTCACATATAATCTGATTTTTTTCAGTTTCAAAGCTTAATTAGATTTGATTTTATTTTCTGCATTGAATGTCTGAATACCTGCATATTTCTCGACAATCAGAGGCAATAAACTTAATATATCGAGTGATTGCCAAATATTACACTGGATTTTCCAGCAAATGTTGAACAACAAAAAATAGCAGTAATGCTAATTTGCATACAATCCTTATGTTTTTTTGCTGAGTATTCGTGACTAAGTTCGAGAATGACGTGAATAATATTTTATATTATATCCCAAAAGCAAAGTCATTCAATTCTTGTGTAACTTTACATTTAGTATAGCGTATAATAAAAATAATAATTAAAATTTAAAATTTATTATTTTTTTTATTAAACCATTGATTATAAGTGAGATAAACACAATTGCTTTAAGAGAATAATAATAATTAATACAAAGGATCGGAAAAATGTTAGATTCAATCGAAATATATATTTTATATATTTTTTAATATTCCGCTAAATAAGAGCCATAAAAATATAGGACAATCTGTTAATTAGATGTGCAATAATTAATTACTTTTTACAGTATATTTGGCTATATTTTGAATAAATTTTTGACTTATAACGGGATTTCATTTCAATGGCCGATCCATTCAACTGAATATCTTTATTGAAGAGAACAATGCATTTGAAGAATGAATTAATTTACTATAGAGTGCAGAGTATAGTAAAAATATGATTAATATTTTATATATGGGATCAGTTGTACTACAATAGTGTTAATCAATGGCTTAAGCTGTCGAAAATCGTGATCAACTCCACCCAAATGTGGCCAGGCTATATTACAGTCTAGCTATATATTTGATTAATATTTTCTTCTTTATTTCACTCATTTTTTTTTATTTAAAGCGAATTTATATGAAATTTATATAAAAGTCAATTCGATTCATCAAATATGTTAATTAGGATTAATATAATAATTGAATTGCTTTTCCGAAACTACTTATAAATAGGAATAAGTTTTTTATTTAGTTATATAACTGGTATAGTGTATGCACTGTATAGCGTAGTGTATAGCTGTATCGTTGTTCGTGACCTTTCGCTTCCAACAAATAATTTTTAGGAGTGTTTTGATCTATTTTGAGTCCAACCAACTTAAGAAAGTGGATTAAACACCAGTAAAAGACTTGAAATAAAATTGTTTTTCCTTTAACTTTAATGTTAAATAACTTATCAAATGATAGAAATCAATCGATTTAATTATGTCTTTTATTTTTTGGCTCCATTTATATTCATTTTTATCATTAGTTTCGTTATATTTAAGTCTCGAAAATAGATTATTTATTCATTGCAAACAGTATTTTCAGTATTTGTTTATTAATACTGCATTTGTTTATATAAGCAAGTTAACTAGTTTACACCATCGATTACACCATACCATTATAGGCACTAATCTTTGATATATCAATAGTTATGAAATCCAATTGAAATGATTGATCAATCATTCATTGATGTCCTAAAGTATGAGGAGATGTCATGAAATGCTTCATTGCTTTTATGCAAACAAAATACCTGTTTATCAATGACTATAAACATTAGTGGAAAAGAAATCATGATTTAGCTTAAGCTTAATTTAGTTTATTTTGCAAACAAAAGCATTTTCAGGAAAATTCTTTTCCAAATTGTTTTCAATATATCTTTTGTTATCTGAATAACAATAGCTTTACTAAAAATCACGAATGAATTCATATAATAAGAAAATACAGTAAAAATTGATTTTTTGTCGCATTCATAGCAGAAAAACTGTTGAAATTAGTATTAAAAATATATGAATGCATTCAATGAATGCCTCATTAAATATGAGATTTTTCATTATAATTATTATTAGAGAAGTAGAGAATGGATAGACTGATACAAACATACTTAATATTGTAGTCAGAATTGTCTGTATAGTAAATAAGAGGAGAAGAACCCAATGTTTGTTCTGTTTGTTTGATTCCTTTCATATTTAATTCAAACACTCATTAATAGAATATTTAGATTATAGTAAATGAACTTAACTTACAGTAAATGAATTAAGTTTTACAATCTATTTGAGCACAACTTTATTATACAGTGTTTGCCATCAATTTTGTTCGAGACATCAATTATTATAATTATATATTTATTTGAGATTAACTATTAATCGAATTATATCCGCGTAATTAGCGATGAATTTTTTTCATTGCATTTTTCTTAGCAATTCTTTATTGAAAAAAATTAAAAACACGAATAAAAAAAATCATGACTTGATATCACATTTTTATCAAAGAAAATAATTTTTTAGAAATAACTTAAAATTAAAGTTACAAAAGATGTTCTGATATATAGGAAGTGGAATTAAATTTATATTTTGGCTGAAATTTATTTCACAAATGACTCCATAATAAATAAATTCATTTATTTTAAAGTTTTTTTTAAGAATTTGCTGAATATTTTTGTCTCTTTAAATAAATCATTCTTTTAATAAACTTTTAGTTCAGTACATGTAATCAAATTGTTAGTACTTTTCTTGACTTTCTTATCAATACTTTTTCATCACTTTTATTGAAAATTAATATTTATTTGTTTTTGACTTTTTGTTCAAATGTTCCAACAAATTGAATGATTGATCAGATCTTTATTTCTTTCCATTTATTCTTTATTTTAAATTAAAATTAGAAACAGAGAGAGACTCGAAGGGTAACTGAGCCCAAACGGTGTTAAACATTATATGTTCTACAAAATCATTTATACGAACACTGATTCCATCGCCATTATGGGCTGGAACCTAAATAGTCACTATACCGGCATGTTGTTTTTAGTGGAATTATCATGAGCATATTTTCTTAGTTTTTTCCGGACTTATAGTCTATTATTTTAAATCTAAATAATTTATATAAATATAATTAAATATCAAAATAATCGGATTTAAAATTAAAATTAATGTATAAAATGTAATGCAAATGCATGTGGGTAAAGTTTAACTAAATTATAAACATGCCAGAATTCCTCAAGCTGTAGCTTATAGCTGGATAATTTGAATATTTATAAAATATAATTTCTTTTGAATTCATAAAAACAAAATCTTAAACATTTTCATAGAGTAGTGAATGCAGTGAAATACGGTTGAGCACTGCAACGAGCAGGATAACTTTACTCAAATGTTATATTTATGTAGAATTTGAGGCCATATTCAGTGAAATAGTGGCCAAAGTTCAATCTGGAAGTGCTTTAGCAGAATTGAAAATATGTGAAAACTACCCAAATATAGAAAAGTAAGTGAAATAAATGTGCTCTCAGTTTATTGTTATATTTGTTCAGTCGGACTACTCCTGAGAATTCTCTATACAAGTGATACGAAAAACAAAAACCATTAAAGAAATGGCTTTAATCACAATTTATTTCCAGTTTGTGAACGTGTAAATTGAATTCAATAAGAAATAGCTAACGATTGGCCACTTGTGGTCATTTAGCTGTTAAACCAGTGTTTGTCAATTGCAAAAAAGATATACAAAAGACATAAATAAAATAAAATAAGAGAATACGGAATCAAAGCTGACATTTGGCTTAATTGTAGCCAAAGATTGATTCGTTTATGGCTTACAGTAAATGATTGCTTTCTATTCTTATTCCAAACTTCTATTCAAATGCAAAACTTTAACAATTAAAATGAAAATTAGTTTTTCTTTTTATTATAATTTTATTTCCAATGAATATGATTTATAAATATATTAAAAATCTGCAAAACTAATTCTAATATAATTTCCGCTTTAGATTAATACTGTTTTTCTCTTGTCTTTCCTTAAAAAAAACGTTTGGAATAATAATCAGTCGATCACTGACTCTAATCCAGTAGTGAATACTATTAACTGCAAGGGATGGCCAAATGGGGACCCAATTTGCAGTTTGAAAACATATTATTCAAGAACTTGAGTACAATTGAAATGTAGCCAAATTAAACTGCTTTTATAGACAATGGGGGGGGTACAGGGGTAACCCCCATGTGATTTTGGCCGAAGCTCAAGGACAGGGTTTTTTAGGGATTTTGTACCCCCTTGATTTTGTCCAAAATTTTTGGCTTACCCCCTGTCGTCAGACCCATTGCCTATCTCTGTTTATATACTCATATACTGTATTTCAGAGATTATACAAACAAATATCTATAAAATTAACCAGAACACAATCATGTTGGCGTAGAAAAATGATCCTTAAATTATTTTAAATACCTTGTTGGTCTACCGTTTCTAAAAATGTAGTCACAGTTCTACTGGTGTTTCATTACGAATGACATCATTATATATCCGAATATTTTTCTTTCTGTCCAATAATCCAATTAAGAAATTATTAATTTCGTTATAATTATAAAATAGCGTAATATTTATTACTTTCTTAATGACTCTATTTTTAAAATGAAGTATATTTATAGCCAGAATTGATTTAAATATTTGATTTAGATATAACATAAAATTTATATAATTAGACAAATGTATTACTTCTTTAAGTTTAGTCATAATATTTGCATATTTTTCTGAATTTTATTCCTTGTTTGCAATTATTTCGGAATATTTAAGAAAAATTTTAAATTTATTTATTCATTAAATTTGTTCGTCTTTTGAGCGTCGGATCCGTAAAATGCAAAAATTAATGGAAAAAGAGCTCCAAATTGTGTTACACTATATTTGAGGTCATTCTGATCACTAATTCGATCGCTAATCGCTGTCGTGCTATGATTTGCTATCAATTGCTATGAATTGGGTGAAAAGCACTTCACTTCCATTGCTTTTACTCAATATTCAGTCGCTCTTATGTTTTTTCCTAAAGATTTTATTACTTGTGCCCTAACCCACAAAAATAGGTTAATCCCATATTTGTCGGATAGAATTGTGAATTATTGTCTATACATTAGATGCCCATAACTTACCTATCGATCCTCATTTGCACTCATGTATTGATAATATTCTGAATTTCATTCTAAAACACAAATAGTTTTAGTTATTCAACACATAAATAAAAATTGACGAAAAAATACATTTTTATATGAATTAATGGCTTCTTATATATAATGGTTTAATAAAAAAAATCAATTTATTATATCATTAAATATATATTTGAAAGTTTAAATTTATGAAAAAAATTGTGATTAGAAGTTCAACAAAATGACCTCATTTGAAGTCTGGTTTCTTTTTCTTCTTTTCACAACTTATTTAATTCATTTCTTATATAAGCCATAAAATAAGAATATTATATATGATTTGATACGAAACAAATAAAATGGTGTAAATTAGAATATATTCTATACTGGGATATATTTTTATAATCAGAATATCATTTAAATTATTTGAATACATATTTTATTACTAAATACCCCGAAGTGTTAATGAAAGAGAGCATTGAATTATTGGACTTTTACTATACTTTTTAAAAGCCTTTTATTATAATATTATTTATAGAAAAACTAGAATTTTATCACTTTTTTGAGTTGAAAGGACTGATTCTGTTTCTGTAATATGAATGCGATTTCTTGTATTGAAATGAGCGAGCGATCAGATTCTTGGAAAAGTTCCTAAAACTAAATGTGTGTCTGAAACCAATAATTCAATGCCATTAAAATATGTGCTCGAATGCAAACTCAAACTATTAGTTTAAATTACTTTATCTTATTTTTATTTATCGCTTCGAATGTTATTAATTAAATTAAATGGTATTATAAATAATTGGTTTATTGGTTCGTTTGAATTGTTCTCAATTTATAATTGAAAACAGTTGTTAAAGGCATACATTGAAAGCTGTTATTGAATATAAATTAATTCATTAATTCATTAATCTATTGATAAAATTCACTTTTCCTGCCTATGATTTATGTTATGTTAGACCTCTTTCGCCAAAATTGAGATTTCTATTAGATTTAAAGTTTTGTCGACATATTCTAGATTTTGTGGCAAATTGTCGACAAAAACATAATTTATTATTCATTAGACAAACATAAATAAATTGAGTTTTGTTTATCAGTTTTTATAAATTATAATCACTTCAAATCTAGTCGTAATACTTAGCACTCATTTATAAGCGCTTATAATATTAGCTAATAATTGCACTGTTGATCATGAAATGTGTCCAGGATACAGTAACAGTAATAAAATCCAATGTAATTTATAAACAATCAATTGCATGGATGTGACAAATCCTAATTTGTTTCATTGAATCAGCAGTTATTCTGAATTAGGTTCTCATTGTTTCTATTGTTTGTGTCTAAGTCTGAGAATATAACGAAATAATTGTCTGTTTAGAGAATTTTTCACTTCTATCTCATTAGTGCTAAACCTTATATAACATAACATTCTCTTTAAAAGTTTAGAAAAACAATTATTATTTTTTATTTTATTGACATTACATTCGTTTTTCTCATTATTTTATTTGTTTATGGGTTTCAATGGATTTTCTTTTTTCATTCATCAAAATAATGATTCCCTGAAAACTGAATATTAATATTAAATTCAATCACATTTTGAAGAATAAGCAGTTTTTTATACAATACTGAATAGAGTAATATATATGAAAGAATTTATTGCATTTACAACCCATTCTGTCGGTTCAACTCTTCAGAACAATAAATATGTAATAATTCTGAAAGCATTTTATTATTTGCAAAAACTCTTCATTTTTTTACTATTCAAATGAAACGAAGGCAACGAATAAGTATTTATTCGTTATTTTTAAATCTATGAGAAAATCAATATAAGGATAGAATAGAATATATTTTCCTAAAAAAGGTTTTACACAATTGGCACTAATCGGTAGCTTTGGTTCGTTTATTTTATAGCCAGTCTTGTACTGTAAGCACTTCTGTGAAGTTTTGTTCACTTTTTCTTACATTTCTTCCATTACTATCACTAATGTCGTCGAGTTTGTCCCAAAGCTGTTCAACTGATAATTTATAATTTGTAGTTCACTTTTGAAATGCTGACTATCCTTCTCTAAATGATTATTACTTCTTGTAGTCCTGGAATCAGTGGTCGAATAGTCAATACATTCGAGTCGTTTGACTTTAGGCTTAATTTTCTTCGACGTTATATTAGATCAAACTTAATAATCATTTAATGACATCAAACGACGACATCTTCTAAATTAAAAAATTTTCTCCAAAAGTGTTTTCAGATTCATATCATTAAATGAATTTATTCTCTGAAACATTTTAAACTCTTATATAAATATCAGTTATGTGTTTACAAACGTATCTAAAAGTTCTTGAATTGAATGAAAACCTATTCTTATTATAAAATATAATTAAATTATAGGAAATACAGAATTACTGTAGAAAATAATGAAATGAAGTTATCGTTATATCTATATATGTTATGTGATTTAGTCGAATAGACACTTGAATTGGGATTTAATATAAAAACTCAATTAAAAGTTAACTCAATTCAAATATATAGTCAGATCTAATCTAATTCTTATTCTATTGAAACATAATAACAAAATAGGGTTTGTTTGCATAACATTCATAAAATGATAGTCAGTTTGAATTAAATTACTTTTTATTTGTTCATTCAATTAGTTTTTATGTATTGTATTTCTGAAGTAAGCAAACATTTGAATATAAAAGTATATAAAAATGTTTTGTGTCGACAACTCTAATAAGTTTGAAAAACTTAATCAGACATTAATAGAAGAATATAATTGTGTTTTGTTTTGAATTCAATTCCTTAAAACTGCTATTCATGTCATTTATCCAGTATTTCTTGTTTGCAAATTTAGATCCAGTATTGATCGACTTCACTCATACGGGTTTAATAGAAAAGTTATTATGATATGACTCTGAATGCTATGATATTTCTCATGAATTTATTTTTTATACGAAATAATAGAAAATATATAAAAACGGGGATAAAGTGCAATAACACTCAGAAGTTGTTTCAGAGAAAAAATCTCTTTCGATTCCAATCTATTATTTAGTAATGAATTGTATTTGTATTGAATTTATTTGAAGTCCAATAAAACTGTTCTATAAATACCCACAACAATCAGAAGAGCTGAATGAATAAATTCAATTCTACTTCATCTGACTTATTAAAAGTGGACTACTTGTTACGAAATCAATTTAACCAGTTCAATATTTTTGCTCTTCATTCCATAAAATTTGAATTATCTCTCAGACTGTATATTAAGGTTGAATTATGAAATGTTCGGAATTAATTAAATGTGTGCTAACTTAGAATTAATCATTCTGTTTGATAATGCAGTATATTTTTATATTAATAATTATCATTTGCATAAATATCAGTCATACTGAATGGGTCTTGTTGAAATAATTACAAGTTAGTATTTTATCCAAAATAGTTAGTATATTAACCCTAAAAAGCTGATAAAAACCAGTCAATACAGTAATGTCCGTAATGTCCATAATTATACATTTATTATATTTTATTTATAACTTCCCCTAAATGTATCTCATTGTAGCCAGGCTACATTGTATAATGAATTGGTATCTTTGGTAAACATTGTTTGGATGAATCACTCTATTGCTAAAAAATATGATCCAAAAGCGTTTTTGTGTGCAATGATAGCGAATTACACGCCTTTGAAATATCGATTGGATTTTTGGGATAGAATTGTGTATAAAGTGAGCCTAAAGTGAGGTTCACTTTATTTACCGCATCGATGATCACTTCGTCTACTTTTTTGAGCAAACATTGTTTGACTAAAATATTTATTATTTTATTTTTGCTGTGCCTTTAATGGCTGGAAATCACAAACTATTATATTTTTAGAGAACAATAAGATTGAGTACTATTTACTACAATTTGAAAATAAAAACACAACAACTGAGTACTGCTAAGCATAGCGTCACAAACCATAAAACTGTTCGGAAGAAAAATATTTATCTTCATTAGTTTGAATGGCTATTTATCTTTGAAGTTCATTCAGTGTTGAAAATAAGCGAAAACTTTGAGAGCATTTGCATTATAAGTGAGAAATAATTGTATTCATTATTTATTTTCATATCAGATAAAAAATTGTTTGAAAAAAATAATTGCTTTTCTAATGACATAATGTTCGCCAAAATAATAAGAAATAAAGTTATTATTCCTCTAAATTGGTTGCAGTCATCTGCTTGGAACAGACCTTGGATAGGCAGAGATGTACGGGTAGCACCTCATAGTGTTTAGCCTAAAATAATTGTCTATTGATTCTACTATTATTATAATATACTAACCAGTACTAGTAAGCTATAATAGCTTTGTGCCGCCCATTCCTCCTATGGTCAAAATCTCAATTGTTGTGGTTTATAATCTTAAGTTAATTTTAGCCTGAGCCCAATTAGTCTGCCATCTGCCTAACCCTGTTTGTTCACCATAAAAGACATTAACTTTCGATATGAAATCTTATGTAATATTAGTATAAATTACTTGACTATAAAAAAAATTTGTAACAAAAGAGATTTATTTACAGAATAAGTATTACTATTTATAAACCTAAACACAGCTTAAGATTTAAGTTCGATATAATCAGAGCTTAATGTAAAATAAGTTATTTTAAGTAAATATTTATTCTCAATAATAATTATATGCTTTACATATAATTTTTTATATATTCACTAAAATTTTTATCTTTGAATTAATTCACTTCTTCTTTAGTACTCATAAATCATATTACGGTTTAATTTTAAAAACATTTGATTGGGTTTCAAAAAAAAATATTATATTAGTTTACAATAAATTATCTATTTTTATAAGTAATTTCATCTTAAAAACATTGAATCATAAAATGAGAATTCAAACAAATACTACTTTTATTATGTATATACCGGAACGAATACAGTGCTAGAAATAATTGTCTGGTACAAAAAGGCCTGTAGCATCCAGTGTGGTATCTATGTGGAGCTACATTGATATGAGCTATGTGGAGCCCTGTAATGGACATCAATTTGAATACAGGAAAGTCTTTTCCGTTCACATAATTTGCATTTATTTCACGTTTAGTGGTTTTTCACATTACGAACGGAAACAATAGTTCATTTTTTCAGACAAAACATATGGAAAGCCTATTATTTTTGGTGAGTTAGAGAGTAAAGTTGTTATTATGACAGAATGGATCTGCTTAGTTTTTTAAATACCTTATGAATTTCTGATATTTATTAAATACAGTATTAATATTATATTTGTAATGGATTTAACAAAAAATAATGCATTTATTTTCATAGCTATTGATTTAAAGTGAGCGCAAGTCAATTGTTTTCAACCAAAAATGTTTTGCATAAAAAACAGATCGACTGCACATCTACTGTACTCTATATCACAGTATCTTTCAATAGAGTATAAGTTGTGAAATCATTAGTATTTCAGACACAAGCGAACCGTCGTTTCACTCGAGAGAATGCCATTCATATTAAAACATTTTCTTTATTGTTATTTTCAATCTTTGCTTTCAATTTTCAATTTTATTTTTTAAACAAAAAGTCATTTTTATAAATATCCTCAAAACTAAAAGTTCTTTAAACTCACTTAAACTCACTTTTATTTGTTTACTAACTTTTGTCTTAAGTTACTCCAGAGATGCAGACAATTGATTTCTAGAGTGATATTGGATCAGGGTTTTATCAGGAGACCTGGATAGGTTATATTAAACTTTTCATGGGTAGGACAGGACATAATTAGATTATAATGCGAGCATCCAACATGTATGCATCCCTGTATTGACATGTTATCATTCAATTAATCTCTGAATGAGTTCTTCAAATATTGTCTTCTTTTATATAATTAAAATTCAAATCAAATAAAAGGTTAGTCAGTGTATGATATGCATTAAAATAATGACCCTGTTCATCTATTATGGTCTAATACCGACTGTAATAATCTTATGTTTATTTCTCATACAATTGTTCGTACATTTAAGTGCATTCGTTGTTAATATGTTTCCGGTCTTCAACCCATTTATATACATATACAGCGAATATTCACATTCCCTATGAATTCATTTTGGCTTTTGTTCCTTAAGTTCCAAAACTCAAAGTTCGGTCGTTTAGAACAGAAAACAAACTTATATTCAGCTCTGAATTCAAACCTAACTTCTGATGTAATGAACTGACTTTGAAGAAAGCAATTAATTTTCTACCACTTGTTTGAAGTCTTAGATTCAAAATAAATGTACACTGACTTCAAATTTTGTAGTTCTGTTCGTTCAGTTAAAATGAATTCCTTAAATATCAAGACTTAAACCAAATTAATTCAAAACATTTCTATTCAATCGATAAAAATAATTAAATTCTAAGAAATAAATCCAGAGTTCGATAAAAGTTTACTCGAATAGAGTTAATGTGTTTTCAATAGACTCTCGAATATTATATCTGAAAAACTGAAGCTTTTATTTGATGAATGACTGTACGAATCATCAGTTGTGCTCATATGATATGAACCATATTTACCAATAGATCGTCGAATCGGTGGGCGTTTGTATGTATGCATGCATTAGAATATACAGAATATTAATGCATTGAAAACGTGCTGTGATTTGCATTGGCAATAAAGCCAGTACTGGTAGTGCCACTGTAGTACTGGTGCTGTAGGCCTACTAGGCCTCCATCCATCCAACAGCTGCAAAGACCGTGACGTTAGGATTGAAGAAACTGTTGGATTGATTTTTCCGCATCAATAATATCACATAAAGAATGGGTGTGTTATGTGTTGTGTTGCCAACAGTGCCAACACCACTCTCTCGTCTGTTTGTTTGCATTTTCAATGTCTGACCATTTAATTAACTATAGCCGACGGAAGTGATGCAAGTGCTGCATACGTTCCCACTGTTTCACTCTTTAGGTTTCGCTTTGAATTGCATTTGAATTCAGTTTTAGGAATGCATTACTTATTTGTCTCACTTTTGCATTCAATCATTTAAGGGCTATTACAAGCAAAGGCTTGCAGAGCAGGGCCAAAGTCAAGCCACTGGTGCGGCTCTAAAAACCTTTACTCAGAAATTGGAATTAAATGACAAGATTTGTGGGTCAAAAAATCATTAGGAGTGTACCCCCTGGATCTCCCACTGCCAGCTTCAGGAATGCATTGAGGATTTGATATTCAGATTCTAATAGATTCGGCTCAAGGTTTTGATGTCTATATTCTCTGTATTATTATTGTTGTGTAAATGCGGTTAACGTCAGTCTAAATATTGAATCCATAACTCATTCCAAGATTTGATGCCTTTCTGAATATCTATTGTCCACATCTTTGGTAGCCATGGAAGCGATGGCAGAAAATATTCCGAAATTATTTATTACGAAAATAAATTGAGAAATGCTTTTATAATCTAATCTTTCAAATAAAATATTGATTCAAACGAGTGAAACAATTTATTTACTCTAAATCTTTGGTCTTTTTGTTTCAATTCATTGATTGTTTCGACTGTTTATTGGATTAAATGTTAAATTATTGAGAAATACACGATTCAGACATTTATTATTAATAATTAATATATTCTGTTCTGTATTACTGAATAATAGAGTAGTGTATAATCGCTGTACACTTTGAACACTCTGTACATAAATAAAAGGCTCAAATCTATCACTTTTTATTTGATAGATAATTATTTATTAAATATTTAATTGTGTTTTATTTGTACACATTATTGCATGCGTTTGGCCACAATCTTCATGACCTGAATTAGTAGAATAAAAGCCATTATATATCACGAACTAAACGCATCCAATTATTTATTATAAATGATTTCGTTATGAATTACTTGAGTCAGAGATGATTTTTGCGCTCTAGACAAGCAATACTACACTGCAGTACAGTATTTATATGATATTATATCATAAATACTTTACGGGAAAAGTTCTCACAAATAAAAAGTTTCTTACAGTTTAGTATAAGTGACCCAGGATGCAATGCCAATATCACCATCATTTTGGTTCTTGATCATGAGATCCGGATGCTTTCTTTTTGTTGAGTCCGCGAATTTTGTTAGGAACGGACTCTAATTTTTTTTAGAAAATTTTAATTAAAAAAATCAAATCTTTTATTGTTTTTGTTTTCTTTGAATAAATCGATAATAGTTTTGAATCGAGTATTAAAACTCGTTTGAAATCTAATATAAAACTAAATATAGATTCATTCAAAAGTATTTATCAGTCGTTACGATTGCAAACATTTTTCAAAGAATTTTTTCTAAATATCTTAAAGAAAGGCCTGACTTGGGGTGGATTTAGATATATCTTCCAAGAATTTATTGGAATTTCCGGTAGGTTTGGCAGCTCTTAACTGCTCTGAGCAACAACTTTAATGTTGAAACTTATTTATATAAATACTTACATTAGTATTACACTTAAGTAAAGCCCAGATTGCGTTGTGTGGGCCCACTATTGTCCTCCGAATGAGTTCCAACATTCTTAACATTACTATTATTTGAATAATTCCTATATTTTCCTGTTTTATATCACAATTATTATCAAACATAAAGAAATTTTAATTAAATTAAAATAATTTTTGCCAAACAGACACTTGATTTACATAAGAATATAAAATTATTATTATTTCGCTCTAATAAAGGCTGCGCTGAATATATTTAAATTTTTTCAATACATTATTTATTTATTTAATTGAATTTTCAAATTTTCCTTTAAGTTACCCGAAACACTTTTTGGAATTGAATAAATAGAATAAACTTTTTAAAATCCTATAAAGAAAGAGATGCCTGGTCAAATGATTATTGAATTGTTGTTGGTTTCAAAGCTGCTTATAATCAAGCTCATTTTTTAACCTTTACTTAATAAAGTGTTTCTTAATGAGCAATAATTTTTCTAATTTCAAATTATAGTACAAATTAAACTGAAAAATTTGGTTCTGGTCAAAATGTAAACTTTTATTGCCGACTATTTGTTTACAAGTTGTTAACTACTGATTGCTTGAAATTAATCAAAAGATTTAATTTCTAATAATAGATATAAATAATAGTATTTATAATTGATTTGATATATTGACTATAAATTTTAATCGTTTAGATTTTTTTATTAGTTTTTTTTAAATAGATTTCTTTGAATTTCAAATATAATACTTAACACTTAATGAGTTTTGAAAATTGATCGCTTAATAAAAAAAATAACAGTTAGTATAAACTTAATGGCATAAAGAATAAAGAGTTTTGATTTGAAATATCCAATTAATTTTTGCGGATAAATAACTTATAATTTGATTCATTGCAAAGCTAATGAAAGGCATTACATATGCTTTCATATAAATAATTAATTAATGAAAAAACTCATAAAATAGTTAATTGCCATTCGATTAAGTTTTTAATGAACTTTATGTTTTGGATATTTAAACATCACTTTTAATATCATATTCTAAACTAAGCACTCATTTACTTCTTAACATAATTTGAATAAAAAAATATATGCAATTAAATGATTTGAAATTGAAATTTCAAGTTTCAAAATCAATCGATTCAATCGATTTAGTTCTAAACATATCTAATAATCTAATCATAGATCGGAGCAAATCATACATTAATCAGATTTATATATATAAATAAATATAGTATTTAAGTCAAAAACATTTCGATTCAAATAAATGATAAAAATATTATTCATTAAAATCCATTAAAAACTATTTTCCTGATTAACATAACAAATAGAAATAAAAGAAATAAATCTTTTGTTTTGTGGTTAAATCAAAATCTGATCTATCAAACAAAGATTTTTTTCCCAAGATTTTCCTTGATATTCAATCTTAAATAAATTATTTCAATTGCCTAATAGTTCAGTTTTGAAATTAATTTTTATTTAATTATTTAAGCGCACAATAAATGATGAATTAATTATGGTTTTCAAGATCTGAACTTTCATTCCTATAAAGAATAATAATTTCAAACAATCTTTCGCTAAATAATTACTAAATCTATTCTAATTTTTTTTCTCTTTATTCCGAAAAACAGGTCAATTCATTACAAGAAGAAAAATGCACTCAAAAAGAGATCAAAGATTATAATGAACTGAGCTCTGGACGTTTCTTGCATAAAGTTTGGCTCAAAATGTATGAACTTTTTAAGAAAATTTTAATTAGTTTTATACAAAAAATACTAATTTGTTAAACGCATGCAAATTAATATTTGGTAATCGTTTTTTAACGCAAATATCATGTATTTTAGGTTAAGTTGAATTCTATTTTCTGAACATTTTCTTGAAATTCATTGTCTAAAAGAAAAATTATTAGGAATTGTCTCCAAATCCTCAATACTTAACGTTTGCATGTATTGAGACTCAGACAGAAACTATTTGTGAGAAAACATTAATTAAAATTCATATGTTTTTAGAGTATAATTAAAGTATTTTCTGCCAATCATTAAAAGAAATTATTGAATATTAATTGCAATATTATTTGTTTAGTGACCCACACCCGCCGTTCCCATGTGTAGGCACTGGTGGCGACGATACTGGAACTCGGATTAAAAATCTGAGTTCACTGTTGAATAACATAAAAGCTTTCTATGAGTCTATGGACCAAACTCTTGTGCTCAGACTTCCGGATGCAATAAAGATAACGTCAAATACTGGCGACGAGTCTTCCAGTTGTGAAGAAATGCGTGTTTTGTTGCTATTACTGCTCGGATGTGCCGTTCAGTGCGAACGCAAAGAGCACTTCATTGAAGGCATAAAGCAATTGGATATTTGTGTTCAGCACTCGATTGTCGAATGCATACAACAAATCACTGATAATCCGGAATCAGTTTGGCTTAACTCTGAGTGGAATATATGTCCCGAAGAAGAAGAGGAAAGACAACGATTGTATGGGTTTTTGGTGCAACACATCAATAGACTCGTTAAAGAAAGGGATGATTTATATCATCGGATAATTGACTTATCCTTCGAATTGGACACCATTTGTCCGAACGAGTCGAGTGAGAGCTCTAATTCTCTCTTCATTTCTAGTCCTAATCTAATTAATAGTGTCGGCGAACAAAAGTCACATCTTTTGGTGGAGTTGGCAGACGTCAAGTCAAAACTGAGACGAGTCCAACAGGAACTGGAGGAGAAAAATGAGATCGTGTCCGAACTCAAGGAGTTTTTGGAACAGAATAAAGAGTCGAGTAATAAGTTGAGACACGAGAACCTGGAGCTCATACAAGAGGCCAGGTCTGCAAAGGCATATCGCGATGAGATCGATGTCCTCAATGAAAGGGTCAGGAAAGTGGACCGACTGGAGAATGAGGTCCAGAGGTATAGGGACAAGATGAATGAATTAGAGTTCTATAAGTCGAGGGTAGAGGAGCTCAGGGAAGACAACAGGATTCTGAGTGAGACCAAAGTGATGCTCGAGGAACAGCTGGACGGCAGCAGAAAGAGGACCGACCAGTTGCCGACACTGGAGGCACAGATCATGAAACTGAGTGCCTATACGAATGAGCTGTCGATCCAAAAGGATTTGGACAGAAGTAAAATCGAAACACTTATTGAAGAGATAACTCATTTGAGGTTAGATAAGAAGTCGAGTGCAGAAGAGCTGACGAAAGTTCACTCAGAATTGGCTCATTTGAAGTGTCAGATGAAAATCGATTTACTCCACCAGAACGGAGAGGGAAACCTATTGGAACAGATCAATAACGACGCCTCCAAACGGGTTCTCAAACTCGAGTTAGAGAACCAAAGACTGCAATCATTAGTGGAAAACATCAAAAACAATGGAACGACTGATACGACCGGCTCTTTCTTCAATCATAATCATCACAACTATAACAATAGGTTTAGTGTCGACGACATTCCCAATGGTAACTATACAGATGACATGCTATCTCCCGGTGACGTCAGTATGACCAGTGATTCGGCCTCTCTCTCCCTGTCCGCCGATTTTAATGCAAAATTAGAACAAATCGAAAATGAAAACGAAGTGCTCAGGAATACAGTGGAACGGGTGAAGAGGGCTGAGACCAGAATCGGTGAACTCGAGACCGTTCGCAATGATCTTCAAAACGAACTGCAAAGCCTTAAATCAAAACAGAGCGCCGACACTATTAAATACGAACAAATAGAGAGACATTCTTCGCAAATAATGACTGAAAATCAAAGACTGCAACGACTTTTGGACAGTAAGACTAAGCGGTACGAAGAGATTCAGCACGAAATACAGGCACTGGACAGTGAAAATCAAAAACTGTTGGCAACGGCCGAGTCGTTGAAGACATCAGTCAAACGAATCAATGAATTGGAAAGGGATCTGACAAATCTGGAGGCAGACAACCATCGACTGGAACAGGAGAAGAAGTCATCAGAAAAAGAAATCGCAAGACTAAAGACGGCAATCGATGCCAAAGACACGACTATTGATGAGTACGCGAGCAAACTGTCAGCCCTTGAACTCGAGAGCAAACAAATAAAAAGAGATTTAGAGCTAAACCATCAGAACTGCAATAGAGTTAAGGAATTGGAAAAAGAAAATAAAGAGATTTGCAATGAATTGAGACAAAGAGTGGCCGTTGAGACCACTCTGAGAGAGGATCTGATTCAGGAGAAGATAAAAGTACAAGAACTGAGCTGTGAATTGAAAAGAGTTAGCAATTCGTTGGAAAATGTTTGGAAACAGAAGAATCATTTCGACTCGAATAGCATTTCACTTAATATAGACACCAATTCGGTCAGTAAGGACTGGACTAAGATTTTTGAAGAGGTGTTCGACAATATGGTTAAGAAATCTCTGGAGCAAAAAGAGATGCGAATAAGTGGACTCGAAGATAGTCTCCAAGAAGTTATGAATGCGAACACTGAGCTCAACAGTGCTATAGAATCACTGAAACGCAATGATGAGAGTCAGCCGACTGTGAGCTCTAATTTGATTTGTGATCTCCAGAGGAAAGTCACGCTCATTGAAGACGAAAACAAGAATCTGAAGAATGAAAATATTACACAAAAAGATACTCTCAATGATATGCTCGAGAAGTATAAGACTCTGGAGTCGACCTTCCAATCACTTAACGCAAGGAATTCAGAGCTGCAGTCAGATCGAGCCCAACTCCAGGTCGAGAACAGCCTAATTAAGTCCCAAATCTGTTCACTGGTCAGTCAGAACGAGCACTTGGAGTCACAAATCTGTTTAATCAAAGAAACAAAAGATGAGATACTAAGCAAACACAAAGAACTGGAGGCTAACCGTAAGAGTTTAGTTAAGGATCACGAAGCTCTCCAAGCACTTCACCAACAACTAACTGGTAAGGCAGCCATTCCTCAGCCTCTTATAACATTATCACATCTCCTCTAGAGTTACAGTATTTCATATAAACAATTCTGATTGCTATTCAACTGATTTATTAATTTAGCTTAACTTAAAATTAATAAATAATTGATCGATCACTCTATCACTTCATATACTCTACCCTTTGATTAAGTATTCATGTATTCAAAGATGAGGTCAAACATTGTTGAGAACAGAGTATATGCAGCGGATCTGGATTTTGTTAAGACATTATTAATCAAAAACAAAAAACTTCTGAATTATTCAGTATTCATCTCATCCTTTATTTTTTGAAAGCATTTTCTAATTTTATATCCTATTGTATCAAATATTTTATTATTTAGGGTATAATTCTGTTCGACTGGTTATTAATTGAACTATAATTTTGAATAACTTTGTGTAGAATTATATTTAATTATTTTGATTTCCTTAACAACTCATAAATTTATAACAGTTTTGATTTTAGAAACATTATTACTTATAATATATTATTGGTATAGAAAACCAAATTATAAATATTAATATTATTTATGATTATATAAATAGAAATCAAGAAACAGCCGAACCCTTTAGGAATCAGAATTCAATTTTATTTATTAAAAGAGAATTTTATTACTAGACTATAATAATAGGGTCTAATGTAAGTAATTTTCTTAAAATTGAAGGTTAAAGTGAATTACATTCAGGACTTTAGGGTTAAATATTTTCAAAAATTTTTATTTTTAAGCCTAAAGTCAAAAAAATATTCTTAAAGTCATTATGAGTTTCACAATTCCTGTTTGAATTCAATTGAGGAGAGGTGAACAGCAAACTGAAAGCAAAAATAGACAGTATATTCAGTATAAAGCTTATCGTTAGCTATCATTATCTCTGAGAAAATAATTTATTATTTGCAGTGATTTTTAAAGAAATAAAATTTATTTCAACGTAAATAGTATTGAAAAAGTTGAGACCAAAAGCGCCCAAAAACTGAAACTGTTTCATGAATTAGGCTTAAGGCTCACACAAACACATTCATAGCTTCTGCTTAAGTATAGGGCCGACCACTCATCAGTGACGCCACAGATATAGTTAGGACAGCGCAGCAGAAACCAGGGCTAGAAAATCTTGTCAAGTAGATTTGTTATTTGAGATACAGCTACAAAATTGAACAAGAGACAATTTAAATGAGCTTAAGGGTGAACTAGCAAATATTTATTATATCGAAATACTCAGTTGCTTTTTAACATTTTAGAACTACTGTAACAGTAGTTCTACAGTAGGTCTAAAAGGTTAAAATGCAATTGAATATCACCTTAAACTCATTTAAACTGTAACTGACCTCTTGATTTAGACACTTATGAACAAAATAATGACCTGAATTGACCTCAACTATAATAGTGACTGCAAATTAGCATTTGGTCGGGTCTTCTGTTTGCTGTTATATTATGTAGAAATAAGTCAATCGAGTCATTAGTTGCTATTACTTAACGAACTTAATTAAATTGAATAAACACCCAGGATGATAGATTTTCACATTTAGGTTTCACATTAGAAACATATTTAGATTTTCAAATACAAAAGAAGAAGAAAAACTGAGAATATTGAATCTTAAATGATTGCTGATCTCAAACATATGCAAAGAGTTGAATGAATTGTAGCGCAGAATATAGAGTCAAAGCTTTCAACTAATAGATCAATTGATAATTTGTATTGGACCTAGTCTATCCGATAAATGGTGCCTTCAATGGAAGCAATTAAACAATGAATGTTTAACTAATTTTCAATTCAATGTCTTTGCAGTCGATTACGAGACCCAGTGTTCAAACAATTCTAATTTGAAGGCAAACTATAAAAAACTGAAAGCAGAGCACAAAGGAGTTCAGGAAAAACTGGAAGTGTGGCTGACCTCACAGGAAGAGCTACAACAAGTGAACGATAAAATTGAAAGCAAAGAAGCGAACATTTCTTCAGATGAGAGCCAAATGACTGCCAAAATGACAAAACTAGAAGAAGAGAACAAAACGCTTAACGAAGAGCACAAACGACTGCAAACAGAGTATAAAATGTTGCAAAACATATACAAAAAGCTGAGAACAGAGAACAATGATCTGAAACTAAAGCACACAGAACTGCAGGGCGAGACCGCCGAGTGCAGGGACAGGATGTCACTACTGGACGTGGAGGTGTCCAAACTGGCCAACTATTGTGAAATGGTTGCGCTGACCAACAACTCGATAGAGACTCAGCGCAAACGACTCATTAACAACATATCTAACCTTTTGAGTCAATACCACGACTTACTGACAGAGATCGGCGGCGACACTGAAAAACTCATTTCAGATAAAATGCATGACTTGTGCACCAAAAAGGAAAGGTTGGAAAAAATGATCAAAGATTATGACCTGACGCTCGAGAAGAAGAAAGTGGCCGTCAATAAGCACAATGTCGTCCGGCGTATACACAGGTCGTCTACTGATCTCTGCTTATCTAAGAATCAAAACCTCAATCTAAGGGATCGATCGAAAGACAGGAATTCCGCGCCAATCGATAATCTGATTGACGAAGCAATCTATGGGCGTATATGGGAGGCGGAAACGCCCCCTATTCCTCCGAACACAGCTATATTGCGTCCATTCCGTAGCAATAACTGTTCAGCCCTGGCCTTAGAGCAAAGTAGTGCTAAACCGACAGACAATACGAAACAAACGAACAACGAATGCCTGGATCAGGTCTGAGTCTGAGTTCTTTGCATTTCTGCTCCCATTTTCAGATCAATTAGTTTTGACTTTATTTCCATTCAATTAATATAAACTAATTCTTAAATACGTTTTACTCTAATGTTTAATAAGACTTAGTATTAAAACATATTTTTATGATTAATCAAAACTTAGATCAAAGAAGAGATAATAAAAACCTCTGAAAATAATAGTGTGATATCTCCGGTACCGCCTCCTCGACCTCCGCCGCGAGTATCGACAACCATAGAGAATAAGATACAGTTAAGTGTAATAACTAGTCCGACGCGGCCTCCACTGCATACCAGTTCGACAGGTTGTGAAAATTCGCCAATGAGTGGCACCCGAACTAACGCTCATTCATATAATAATAACTTCACCAGAGGTACATTCAAGAGCAATAGTATTAACTACGGCAGTCCAGTCCGCCGCCAACAGCCGCCATACAAGAACGGTGTTCATCACATCCATCACTTCCATCACATTCATCCGCACTCAGCCTCTCCTTCGTTACACTCAGACTCGTCTTTGACTCCATTAGAAGACTCGGAACTGAGTGACAGTGCGGGCAATAATCATAGATCTCGTAATTTAAATAATTTAGATAACGTTACCGTCAATAGCAGTGCTACCAATTCGGTTTGGTATGAGTACGGCTGTGTCTGACCCTTAACCTTACGCCAGACCACACCAGACCATACCGTACCATATTGTCCATAAGCTCTGTTCATTAGTTGGCGTTAAGACACTTTACAATTGCTATTCGATGTATAGAATCAATAAATTAGTTATTAATATGTAATCTGACATCAAATCCAATTATATAGCCTTACAATACATTCATTGATTAATAATAATATATAATTATAAATGATATTCATATTTAATATGTTATAATAATTATTGAATTTAATTTCTAATCACTAATGGCCAAGAGGTGTGTGCTTTTAGTAGTGTTCTTCCAAATCTTCAGATGCATTGAAAACATAATCAAAAACATAGAAAATATTTAAATTAAAGCTTTGTTTAAAATGACAGTCAATTCGACCCGTATCACAATAATTAGCCACATAGATTTTGTAACTCCATTGAAATATATCGGAAAATGTATTCCATTCACTCCAAGGCACTGATCAAGTTTGCTTAAGCAAAGTCAAGAATTCTTAATTCATTTGATTACAAATATATTGTTCCAGAAATAATTGAAATAAGGCGTTTTCAGAGTTCATTTTGAGCTAATTGATCAAGTACATTATGGGACTATCGGGTTAATCATATCAATTAGTGAATCAGGAATTCATAATATTTAAAAATAAGTTCAAAGCAGCCGACAAACAGCTAATGCTATAAAAACTAATATATTTGAAAATCTGCACAATTTTGCTAATGTCTACACATTTTCCTAATCAGAGCTAAATTGAAACTTCCGGACATTTGTGATCTTCCCACTGATTTTCCCAAACCATCATTAATTTCTGATCAGTCGTATGGAATCGAAATTTTCTAACCATTAATATATTGAATGTGTGAACAATTTTAAGATAGTTTACAGCTTTAAGCTCACAATTTCAGTTAATTACTTCACAATAAGCGCAAAATTAATTAATTTGTTATCTAATCATAAAATGTGTCGATTGAGTCATTTGATGTGAGAAAATCGATTTTTAATTCTCAAATTAGATATACTTGGACCCAGATCATTTCTTACATTCTGCTAATCTATTCCGGTTAGATTCCTGAGACAAACATTAAGATAATTTAAAAGAAAATTAAGTAATAAGTTATAACCTAGTATAGGATAAAGTCATCAAAAGTTTGATTTTTAACTGTCAGCTGAATAGGACCCGAAACATATTCACATTTATCATAATATGCATAATTGATAGGTTTCCCAAAAAATTGACCCTACGAACAACTCATCCAGAATATGACATTGATAATGCTGCGAAAAAATGATTAAAACTGAACCTGTACTGTACTGATTACTTTTTATAACTAAACGAGTTGAATGCTATATTTTTATCACCAAAAAGGCTAACATTGGTTCAATGTGAAAAATATTATATAATATAGTATTCAGGAATCTAGGTCTTTTTAAAATTGATGATTTTATCCGCTGGTTGGTTATAACATATACTGTTAAGTACTTATAACATATACCATACATATAATTGCATTTATTTCAATAAACAGTATATAAAACAAGAATACGATAAGTTAATGTACCCTTGGCCATTGGTCATTGATTTGTGATCATATTGATATTGATATACTGTAGATCTTAATAATATATACCGTAATATAATATCATTTACTATCTCTTACGCGATCTTATGTAACATAAGCTGGCATTGAATGCATAGGATTGACATCAATATCATTATAGCATCGATTCGTTGATTCACTGCCAAAATCTTTCTATCCTTTCATTTAAATAAGGTTTGAATAATTAATATATGAGTTAATCCGAAATCTTTTATTTTAAAATAATATTCTTTAAAGAGTCGATAATTACAGATAATTTGTTTGTTTTTTAATAATTTATAACAATAACAGTCTTTTGAAAACATTTTTAGCGCAAATATTATGCTTACAGTTTATTATCGATAACTTTAACGATAACATTGAATTGAATTGCAATCTCAAGAAAAAGATGAAACAAAATGATGCAAAAGAACACAACTTTAATTATGTGCTCGATCAGTATCCGCAAAAGCTGTGTGGCTTAAAATTATAATCTTTGAAAAAGTATTTAATAGTATTATAATTTATATAATAATATCTGCATTTAATTGTATTATTGCACATAATTTTTTAGAAAAAAAAGTTCAGAGTTTATATATTATCTGTGATTGTAGACAAAGCTATGATCTTGTATCTTATTTTCCGATCATTTTCTTAGCCTAACGTTTATTTTGTTTGTTTTCCCAATAAGTTTTGCTTTTAATATAAAACTTTTGACGATAGGCTAAGAATTGTATTTAAGGATCAATTAATATAACAATGAAATGAGTGCCCGATCTATATCTTAAACCAGAAATCATATTAAAATTAAAAGGTATTGTAGTTTATATATAATGTATATATAATTTAATATTAATTATTTAAATAATAATATGAGTTTATGTTTAATAATAGTAATAAAGATTAAAAGATTATAAGATTATTGAAACACTGATAATAAAAATGACATTTGACTGTAGTATAAATCGGAGTACTGTTAGTACTGTTAGACTTGATTCCGGAGTATTTGAGTTAAAGAGAAGTTTTCTAATCAATAGTTTAATTATAAATAGAGTCGAATATAACAGTAATTAAATAAATTGGGTCTTGTATTCTGTAATTCTGATTCTGATTCAAAAGTGCTGTCAGTATTGTACTAAAGATATGCTATGAATATGAATACTGTATCGAGAAATTCAATATTCAGATCAATGCAAACTTCAATTGAAAGTAGTTATGAAAACAGTTGAGAATATGTATGAAAATTATGGCCAAATTAAATACAGTTTAGTTTATGACTAAGTGTTTAATGCAATTCATTAACAAATTATGAATTAATTAATAATCGAAAGAAGCGATCATTAATTGATATATTATTAGTTGTAAGCGTCTGATGGCTATTATGGCAATCAGGCATTCGGTGGGTTCAGGAGTTTATACCTTCATTAGTCAGATGGCCGACAAAAGTGCCGGCCATTGACTAAGTTTGTGAGTTTGAGGCGCAGTTTGGACCCAACAATACAGTAATACTGAATAGATTTAGATTTAGATTAGTTTTAGGCGTTTGACAGGGATTTGCAAATAGCGTATCAGTAAAACCGTAAAACCGAACGTATTGTGCAGTTAGTTCTCAATGCATAACATAATTATGTTTATGCAAAGCAGATATTTCGGTGCAAATCCGAACAATTAATTCAATCTCAATCCCAATACCATTCGTCTGCATTCAAAGCACCCGTCTTTGGGCTCACGATTCCAGCAGAACGTGCCAACGACATACTTGCTCGCCCTTACTATCCCTCATGTCGTTCCAATGGGATAGCTCTTCGTCACCACTACTGTTGTAGCCGAGAGAGAACCAGCCGATCATCTCTTTCCTCTTCATACTTCTCTTGTTGTAAACCGATGTCATTAGAGTGACGTCTGGTAACTGAAACAATGCGATCTATGGCACCAACCAATTGCACCAGGGCAAACAGTGCAGACAGTGCCAGTGACAAGATAATAGACAAGAACCGGATCATTAGTTTCTTATTTTTGAAGTTTAAATAATCTAGACTTCAATTACTGAATCATCATTTCAAGAATAATCAAGATTGTTTTAACCCTTTAGAGATAATTTCCTGGTCTGACCTATTAATTAGTTTCATATCAAATCCATTCCGAGTACTCTTTTATCTGTTTTTATTGAAACCAAAAAATGCTTTTTTCAGTCGTTTTCTTCTTCTCTAATGTTTTCTCAATTATCAATAGTTCTGAGATTTTATGAGAAAATGATTATACATTTGATTACACTTTTAACACCATTTGATTGAGTAATAATGGCTCCAATTCTTAGCCTTATAATCAGACAAAGGCTATGCCTCCATTAAGGCCACCTCTAACAAGCTAGTGAGTATGCTGTTCGAGTACAGGGTCTGATTGACTCAAAGGAGTCAAACAGACCCTGTACTCAAGCAACTGACACACGTTAGAGGTGACCTTAATGGGGGTATACTGTAGTCTGTATAGTCTTATAGTTACTGCTTATAATTCAAATTAATAATTAGAGATAAGTTATATATTTTTCTCATTTCTATGATCTGATTGGTATTCAAATCAGACGAATACCGGAAACTGATTTGATTTGGATTTCATATAATATGAATAAAAATCATTTCATTTGAATAAAAATCAGTTAAAATCTCAATTGGCCTCAATTCCAGTTATTTTCATATTTAGAATCTGATTGTTATTATAATATTAAAAATCATATTTTTTTATTTAATGCCTAAGAAATTGAATATTATATATAATTCTCATTGAGACTGACCTGGAATATGAAGGTCTCTTTAAAAAGTGGATTGGGTTGACCTCTTCTAACGCTTGTTTTACTTCTAGCGATTTCTTGACCACTGGATGAAACTAATGATAGCTTGACGTATGTGTCGGGTGCCCTCGTCATTGTTATGCTTCGGAATTGACTGCCTATTCGTATAGTTATAACAGTTAAGGGAATAGCAGTCGATTACAATAAGACCTACCTTTGATGACCGAAACATTGAGTCTACCAGTGGTTCCGTTGTATGCCAGGCCCAAGAGCATCTCGGGAAGGCTTGCATGTTGCATCGATTGGGTCGATCCGGTACTATCACTTCGAGCCAGACTCGACACTTCTGATCGAGAATCTGACTGTTATTTCAATATAAATATCGATTAGAAATGTATTGTAAGTTATGGTCAATTGTAGTATAGAACAGATGAGCAAACGTACGGCAAGGTTGGATCGGGGCTCCAGTGTCAGCCACAGTCGTGTCTCTTGTTGTTGAGGTTTCATATATGAAAATATAATAATACTTTCGCCTAAAGACAAACAAAATAATTCAAAACTCGTTTATCATAAGCTTTGCACTCATTTACCAATCATTTGTTCCCTTCGGGCGAAAGCAGTTCCATAGACTCGGAATCTTATGCCTAAACTCATCACTTCTTCGGGACTAATACGAGTGAAGGTAAAGGTTTCGTTGAAAATCGGATTTCCATTCGACTTGATTTTGGTCTTATGTTTGTGTCTTTTCTGAGGCAACAGAACGATCCGCACATGTATCTGATTGGCTCCGCCGCGTTCTTTGCATGGGATGTCATTGGCCTCGAACACAGTTACCATTAATTTTTTTGTGGGCGCGTCGTATGCGTAACCGACTTCTAGTGAACCGCATTTTGTCATTGAATGCGATTCTGATTGTGAGAAGTGCTGCGAAAAGTCCTGCGAAGTCGAAGACTGGGCATCCGATTCACACTTTTCGTAGGCTGTGTTGAACTGGGATTTCAGGTCATCTCGAGAGCAAACGGCTGTTGGATTCGAGACATCAGTTTTGTTTGATTTGTTAATTAATTTGGTTTTGCTTTCATTGAATGAATTTCTAGATTTGCGCGACTCGTCTTCATTGTCAACACCACTTCCAGCCTCACTCTCATACGAGCCCTCACTCGAACCCCCATTCTTACCGATGCGTCCCTTCTCTGCCAACGATATCAGATCTCTGGAACAGTTGCCGATTGTATTCGGCTTTTTCTCTTGTGTTGTCTTCGCCTCTGATTTCGTTTCGCTTCCAATCATTGATTTGTTTTGATTTTCTGTTCTTTGTGTCGACTCATCGATCGGTTCAATCAATTGGTGTCTATTTTTCAATGCTTTTTGTCTATTGCCTGATATTTCAGTTTTTGAAAGACTAGTTTTCCGATTGATATTCATGTGATTACTGGTCGAGCGCTGCAATCGCTGCAAGAGTTCGTCTTCACTATCAGTGGACGACTCGAGTTCGTCGTCGTATGAAAACGCATCCACTGTTTGATTGCAATCAATTGTTTCATCAATTGATTGATTGATTACAACTAATAATTCAATTCATACCCAAATCTTTTGAAGCTTTATCTTTGGATACTTTAATCGGTTCATCACAACAGGGAAAGCCTCCGATAGTAGTGAAGCAGAACTTCTTCGTTAAATACAAATAGAATACAAACAAACAGGTCATACAAATTGCTACCAATCCTAAGAAAGCACTCGCTTCTGATGGAACTGTATTCAAATTCAAATCAAATACAAAATTAATTCTATATTAACAGTCATTTCTTTAATTATTTTCTAAATTCAATGAAATTCTGTGAAAATATGGAATAATTTTCTAAAGCAATCGATTTTTCTTCTAATTAATTATTAATAAGTTTTTCCTAAAATATCTATAAATATTTTCTCCGTTCTGTTTATATAGGGATAAACTGTAATTATTGGATGGATATACTGCACAGTATGTATATTACTAATAATTAAATTATTAAAAATTAATTTAAGTTTAGAAATAAATTAAGAAATTATTTAGAAATAATAACTAAATATGTTATACAGAAAATGCAAATTCAGTATCGATTCTGTATTTACTTTTGCGTACAATCAGTAGAAAATATAATTTAATGTAAAATTCAATTATAAATGTGTTTATACGATATGGAAATAATGAGACAATCGTTTGATCAACAAATTCAGATGCAATCGATAACATTGATTAGATTAGGAATAAATGAATTTTAACAATAATTTTATCTAAACTCAAGTGACAATTGAACATAAATTTCAATATTAACCATAAAATTAGTTTAAAAATAATTTGATTGCAATTATTTACTAAATTATTTCTAAATTATATGTAAAGCATAGAATATTCTGCAGAATATTCTATAGGAAAGTGTATTATAAGAAAACATTGAGAGTATAGAGTGTTTACTGCGTATAAAAAAGTGAGTCCAGATTTTACGATACCTGAGAGCATAGTTGTTACGAATGAGTATAAAATGGGTTTAATTATGAATTTAATTGTGAATTACATAAGAAATTTGACAAATAAATGGAATCACATAATAATTGTGGCAAAAATATATTGAGTTGTTTGCAGCCGAAAGCAGGCTTTGGCGCAACACTACTGAAGAGAGTGTTAGCTCTTCTCACTGTTTTGGCTCTTTCTAACAGCTCTGAGAGCACTGGCAGAGTCTCACCATTTGCTGAGCCTTAAGCTCTATCTGAAGAAATGAATGCCTTTTACATTATATCAATTGTATAACGCAATTGAGTCTACTTTCTACAAAAACTAGTGTTTCTCATTGTACAGCACTGGTAGACTACTGAAACCATAGCAACAGTGCTCTATTGCTCTCCAGTCCGAGCAAAAACTTGAGAAATGCACAGTCAGATCAATTGATAGCTTTTTAAGGCATTTATATTCGCATTGTTTTTAAAACTTAACTCAATTATAGTGAATGTGTATATGCACTGAACGAATGCAAACAATACTTTATAATACAATACAATACAATACAAGTTATACAATAACATCAAATCCTATGAGTTATGTATAAATGTTTATTACAATATTGATTGCTATTATTGCTATTATTTTTCCAATAACTCTAAGCCCAGATCGCAATGTATTTATAATCAGTGATTGCTTCAACCAATTCTTTGGAATCATTTGTGAGACAAACAATCTTATAATTCAGGGCTTTTAGAGCATTAGGACTGTTATTCAGTAATAGAGTGCTGTCTCAGCCTTACGATTGAAAATGTTTAAGTAATCTTCAATTTAATTATCATAATAAATGTTTCATTGCTTTCACACAACAATTATTACTGCATATACACTGCATATATTGTAAACCAGAAAAATAATCTTTCTTATAAACTCTGCAAAATCTAATGTTAATGCAAGGACTGAGAGAAAGCACTATTCAGTTAGTATTTTATGTAAACATGTGAACCTGGCTTATATAGCCCTTCGGCTAGAAAATTAGTAGAATATTCCGTAGTTTTTGATGTAGTTTTCTCTCGACTTTCAGAATTTTTTTTAATAAGGTATTGAAATTGACCTGTGGGTCACTACTGCGATAGGTCACAGGACCATGCCCCAATCAGACTTTAAGAATCTGTTTTTAAGTGCTCCCGCTTGTTATTTGTGCATTTCCAATTCACGAATCATACAGTGAGCAGGCAAATTTTACTAAAAATATTAATAACTTATATTGCCTTGGATCTATTATATCTCGAGCACTACACCATAACTTATATTCTCTGCTCTCAAGAAAATATAGACAATAATCAAAACTTCTTTAATAATAATTTTCACAATTCTATCCAATGATAGAAATATAAATTTATTTAAATGAATAAAAATAAATGTTTTGGCTATTCTGGAAGACAACAAATATTTTACTGCATTGTATTGTATTGAATCCAAAGCATTAATATTACATTATCTGTAGATTACACTCAAATAATAATAATTATGAAATTACTGTTTTCAAAAACACTCGACTCTACTTAAGTCATACAGTCATACAAATTAAACACTGACAGACTTAGAGCCTAAGCCAGACCAAATAATTCAATGAAAATTTATATTTTTGTAGAGCACTTAATAAAAAGTTTTTCACCGGGCGATTTTTTACGGGTGCTGCACCTGTACAGATGAATCGACACTTGTTTCTACTGCAAAAACCACTAGGGTCATATAAAATTTTAGCTATTCCAAATGATCCTTGTTGAAAAGTATTGAGTCTATCAGGATTTTTCCGGAAACTTGCGCGGTTTTGCTCAGGTTGAGAGTATTTGCAAAATTGCATATTCCATTATGCTCTATAGTGAAAACCACCAGGGATAAATGCACTCTGAGCAATGCAAGATAATATAAATGAAAAAATACTCAGAACCAATTTCTGAACTTCACTTAGATGTTACTGGTATTCGGTGAGATTAAATAAAATGAAATTTCAATAGGATTATAACCATACATATTGCACAGCAATGATTAGCGTACAATTCAAAATTGTAGATTATAATTCAAATACGTGTTGTACAAAAACCAGTAATATCTAGGTGAAATCCAGAAATTGGTTTTGAGTAATTTTCATGGAGATTATTTTGCATTGCTCTGAGTTCATTTATCCCTGGTGGTTTTCACTTTAGAGCATGTTGAAATATTCAATTTTGCAACTATAAACTCAACTTGAGGAAAAACGAGCAGGCTTTCGGGAAGATCATGAAAGAGATATTCAATACTTTTCAACAAGTATCGTTTTGAATAGCTAAAATTTGATAAAAACCTGGTGGTTTTGGTTGTAGAAACAGTGTTGATTCATCTGTACAGGTGCAGCACCCGTAAAAAATCGCCCGGTGAAAAACTTTTTAGTTAAGTGCTCTACAAAAATATAAATTTTCATTGAATTAACTTGTCTGGCTTAGGCTATAGATCTGTTCAAGGCTGTCAGTGTTTTATTTGTGTGACTGTATTAAGCTATCGTTAGCTCACTTTAAGCGTTATCTTTGTGTTTCTAATCTGACTTAACATTTAAACAATTACTGTATAATACTAT
>JAQIWA010000288.1:0-37971 GCA_034693305.1 Eueremaeus valkanovi | reverse complement strand
TTCGTTACCATTACTGAAATGAAAGTGATTTTCAATTTGTTTATAGTTTTTCTTTCAATCAGTTCTATAAATAGTTTGTTTAAAAGTTTCGATGAGTGAGTCAAATGTGTTATTCAAATGAGTTTTAATTCAAATATTTTTCCATTCATTTGAAGTTTTTGTCACAAATCGGCTGAATCTGATTACGTGGATTCACTCCTGAGACTACCCAACGACACAATCTATTCGTTTAGATATTCGTATATTCTTGGCGTCAAAATCATTGAACCGAATGATGCGATCGTTTTGGAGCCTTTGGGCACAACTGAAGCGTCTTATCGTCAGAAGACATACTTTCCACCGTCAGCCCCTGGTTCATCTGAACGGATCCACAGCTCATGGATGACAGGCAATGAGATCTACATCTATACCGTAGACAAAGCACTTCAACCGCAATACTTCTATACGTATAAGATATCCAATAATCGGTTCGTTCGCAACCAAACCCCTGATTTGATTTCATATGTTTACAAACAGAAGGATTTGGATGTGAAGACATTGGTATGAATTGAGAACTTATTTGTTTGCCTATAAAGGGGCAGAAGTAATTTAGCAAGCTTATATTAAACTGGCACTTTTATTGTTTAGAAAGTAGTATTCATTGAATGCCAGTTCAATGTCTGTCCACTGGTTTTTGTCGATATAGAGAATATCGGGTTTTTTGTCCAACTATTCGACCAAATCGGTAGAACTGGTAATAAATTGGATGAAATCAAACTCAAAATGAAAGTCATTGCGACTCTCATTAGAGATATTAAGGTTGAGACCAATAACGGAGTCATTTATAGGAATATTAGTCTCTATTTGTCGTTTGAAAACAAATTGTATGCTATATTTGAAATCGATTTACAAGAAAATACTAATTCAAACACAACTAAAATCATAAATATTAGCCGAAAATCCGTTTACAGAGTGAGTGATAAATGAGTTATTGAATGAGTTTTAGTCTATTTTTATTTACAGCCGAATAGGCTTTGGTTCGGATGTATGACAAGTCTGTGTTTGAGTGCAAACATCGATGCAATAGTCAAGACATCTGATGAATATATTTATATATTCAGTGGAAACTACTTCTGGAGATGGGATTCGAGTGGAACTGATTATCCAAAGCGAGAAAATGCAATCCTTTTGAGTCAAGAATTTCGTTACATTGACTGCGCTTTCATTGATTCGCTGACATCAGAGATATATGTCATTAAAGACCATAATTTGATGGCTTTTAATGATAATGTCTTCAAAGGAAGTGAAGTACAAAAGGTTTCCCAAGTATTTCAAAGTTTCAATCAGACGGTCGACGCAGTCATATATGACCACAACTCAAATCAAATTAGTTTATTCAGCGTTAGTCTGAATATTACTATTAATCTTTAATTTTTAAATTAATTAAAAATTCGTTTCAATAGAATGACTCGTTTTATGTGTATTCGAGAGAATCGACGCTTAAATACAAATACGAAAGACAAGGATTGCTCAAAGACTTGGGTCTTCCCAATGGACTGAACGCAACCTTTACTGATGTGAACGGAGACCAGATTTATATCAAAAACAATTACTTCTTTTGGAAAGAATACGGAGTTTTCAGACAAAAATTATTTGTCCAGAAATTCCTCAAATGTTCGGATGATTTTTACAAACCTTTAAGAACTGAAGACATGAATAGTTGGAACGAATTCGTTGCGGATATCAATAGATATGATAGGATTGAATTTATTCCCAATCCCATTCCAATCGCACCCACACATAGACCTAGAACAGTGCCATCGGCCACAACCGGATCGACAAATAAAAATACGACAGATATGAACACAAATTCTGGTTTCTCTCTACAGTTGTGGCAAATAATCGTTTGTAAGTCTGGAATAAAATTGAGATTATTTTTATATAATTTTCAAAATATTCTATTTTACGATTCAGTGGTTTGTTTGGCTCTTTTAACACTCATAATCAGTGGCAGTCTTTGCTATTACTTCGGCTTCGTTTGGGGAAAATCACCGGAAAATGAAACCAAAAGTGAAAAATTGCGACAAAGACTGAGTGAACTGAAAGAAAAGAAAAAACAAATTGCTGTTATAAATGCTAATGAGCCGGACAATTAATTATTGACTGATCGCTCAAAATGAATACCAATTTTATAATATTCATAATTATTCGTAAAATATATACTAAATTGAAGTGAATGTAAATTTATTTAAACTCAACAAAAATTGCCTTAAATTCGAGTCAATTATTCAGTTATTAATTAAAATAAATTATTTTAATCTATAAAAAGCTCTCAATTTTTAATTAATAAATGAGTTCAGAGACAACTTTTCTCTGCCTCTGCCATCGCTGGTAAATGCTTCTGGATCATTCCATTGCAAGTTTACATTCTTTCCAACGCCGCCTTATCCGCCATAATTGCCTTGATCATTGTTGAGATTATTAGACAATATTTGCTTAAAGTGTTAAATCTGTAATCATATTAACGATAAGAATTGGACAGAAATGCTGTTATAATATACAGCAGTCATAGCCAACCTTTGCCACCAGTGGCATATTATGTTATATGAAAATGCTACTGGTAGCAAAGGTTGGCTATGACTGATTTAAATCATATAAATTATGTGCGACTAAAATATTTGCATGTTCAAATTAATATCTATGCAAATATGAGGTTAATTATAGAATAATTTATTCATTAATTCATCAATTCTTATATTTATCTTAAGTTTTAATAATAAGTTATCTGATTATAGAGTGACTTATAAATCGCCCGGATTATTAACACCTCTGGTGTTTACACTCGAATATAACGAAATAATATCTTTATATTCAGACAAATGATTGCTCACTACTAATGAGTTGATAAGTTTGAGGAAATATTTTGATTATTTGAATATAATTTTGCTTCCATTGCGTAAATACCAGTAAATATTGGAAAAGATTTTTCTTAATTATTTGCTCTTTCATAGAAATAAGAGAAATAAAAGAGTTGCCAACTCATATTTTACGTTTACACTGATCAGAACCTGAGCAAAAATATCAGTCGAGTCATATGTTTGTGAAAACAATAATTATTTTTTCAAAAAACTTTTAATTTTAGCTAAAATTTAATTTCAAATTAAATTTGAGAATCAATAGAAAATTATTTATAATTTGTTTGACTTATTATTATTTGAATCGATTAAGACATATAACAAATTAAAGCTATCTCTGTCTGAAACGAGTCTATAATATTTCATATCAGATATACCCTGTATTCACATGGAATCAATCGGTTAAGCATATAATACTGCATGGATACAAAAAAATATGATCATTCGTAATGAATCTTACGCTCAATTTATTGACATTTTCATAATTGGAATAATTCTTATTAAAAAACTTATCTATTTATCTGATTTGAAAAGCGTGCTTGAAGTCAGGTTTCAGTATCGGGGTTAATTAATAGAGGAATAACACATTGATAATACCAAGCTTTGTGTCCATACATTAAACCTTATTTAAATCAAATGATATGATTAGCAAAAAAAATCATAAATAAAGAAAAATTTCGATTATTTTCATTAAATATCACCAAAACATAGCTAATAATTAAACCTTGCTAACAAAGTCAAATGATGTGGATGCTAAACAAGATGGCGCGAACGTTCTTAGTATGAATTAAAAGTAGCCGCCTTAATAATTTACTGAATAATTCATAACCAATACTACTTGCGTATGTATGGCTCGCTTGCGCATATCAGAAGATAAAAAAATTTTCTTTTATCAAAATTTTTTCTCTCGAATACTAATTAACAGTAATTAATATATTATTTCTTTCACTAAAAAAACTTCTAATGAATTATAATCCGAATCAAATCGTTTTTAAAATTTGTTCTTTAGATATGATTTTATTTTTTTGGGTCTTTAAGTGTCTTATAATTTGTGATTCAAATTAAAGTTTACATAAGATATGGCGAAAACCAATACTAATATAAAATATAAGCAGAGGTAAAATATTAAGCATTAAATATATATTAAATTTATTCCAAAAAAAATATAAATTAATAAATAATTTATTGATTTTTATAGTGCTTTTTGCAAATGCACTGCATATGACATACGGAGACATAAGATATGCGAAAATAAAATAATTTTTAGTTTTTCTTCACTCTTCTCAAACGGCTTATCATATTTAGAGAGAAGAAGTCGAGTATTAGTATCAGAAGTATTGATAATAATAATAGAGATTATGAGCGAAAAAAAATAGTATAAAACTTATAGTAATGACTGAAATACTAACTAATCTTCTCTGAGGCTTAATCAGTGGCCGACGCGCGCCATTCATCTTATGATATAAGCCGCATGCGTTGCACAGGTAGTGTCCGGTGCCGTCCCTGCGCCAGAGCGGCGTTGATATAGCGCCACAATTGACACATTCGCGGCCTTCGCTGAAATGCGCGGCGTATGCGGGCGGGGCCACAGACGCCCCATGGCTGGCACCAACGCCTGATGGAGTGGAATCTGCACCGGCAGGTAATGGGCGAAGGGGACAGAGAGGATAAAAAAATAGTTAATATATGATCGCGTGACACAATGCCATTCATTGGGTATAATAGCGTGAAATATATTTGACAGTCATTTCCATAGAGACTGTCAGTCACTCAATAGATCTGTTATTTTTAGAGTAAAACTCATTTCTGTTAAACATTTTATTATTTATTATATTTTCGTTTCTATTATTTATATTTGAATTTTCTTTTTTTGTGGGCTTTGTATTGAATACCTGTTCGTCTGAACGCTGCCTGACTGGCCGCTAGACCGGCTTGAAAGCCGGCTGTGGCCGCATCGAGACGACCCAGGCCCGCGGCCGCACTCGGGTCGAGCCGTCCGGCCCAAGCACAGGCAGCTGCAGCCGCGGCCGCCGCCTCGTATGAGTACGGGTGCAATCCATTTATGGCTGCGTTGCGAAAGTATGCCGACTCAGGTGGGCCTCTAGAACAGGCCGGTGGCATATTAGTGGGACTGGATGATGCTGATATTGAACATGACGCCGAGGAGACGGCACCTGACACTGGCGACTGTAGCACAACAGACCAGTCGTGTTGTTTGTGTGTTAAACACATTTATAAAATGAAAATAAGAGACAAATTAGTGACAAATAAATAGCGAAAGAAATGCTTTTTTACTCTCTTTTTAAGTTTAAAACTAAAAGCAGTTTTTTCTCTCTCTTTACTTGAGTTGGCTTTTAAGGGGAAAAAAATTGTATATATTTTTTTGCAGTTGACTTCTGCAGTCGATGCTCTCTATAGTGCAAAATTAAAGTAAATTGCACCTATGCTACCAGTGCTCTATAGCATGTGAACAAAGTATGACATAATTAATATGCGAACCAAATATGAATGCATACGAAAAGTGTATATAAAAGACATTAATTCAGTGAACAATATATAGGGAATAGTTGTCTACTATATAGCGCTTTACTATAAAGAGAGCCGACTGTATGACTGTATGGGCTATATATCTAACTCCGCTATCAGACTGTCACTGATGAGAGGGGGGACTAAAAGGACTCGGAGTAGAGATATAGTGATAAAGAGAGAGACAAAACACATTAAAAGCAATAAAAATAAAAAAATACCAAAATTTTTATTTAGAGACCAAATAATTACCTGAAATGGAAAACGTGATGAAAATGGAGATGTCGTGTGATTTGATGGGAAAGTATGATTTGTATCGTTTGATGACTGTTGTAAGCCTGTGCCGGCGCTGGACGGCGGCGGCACTGGCCATGAAGGCGACGACCGTATGCTGGGCTGATCGCCCGCATCGGGTGATGACCCGTATTGTGGATGAGGTCTGTATACGGCCTGTATGTATGCCGCGTCCTGATTGGCGGCGGCCGCTGAATACGGGCCTGACATCAGATTCTGGAACATTACTCTACTATAGGTGCGAAACAAATGATAAAAATATTAATATTTTTTAACGACTTTTTTGATAATAAGAATATCTTTTTCTGCAATTAAACTAAAATTCAATTCATTTTCCTCTGTCTTATCATTATTATAAGCAAGGTGGTCTCGTTATGTTTATAGTTGACATTTGCTTATCTTGGCTACTATTATTTTTGACCATGCTCTTTTATTTCTGCATTACTTTAGATTAATTTTATGGCTTATAATTATTAGTCTATTTATGCAGAGATGCGGATAATTTGAATACTTTTTTTTGCTAGATTAATGATAAACTACGTCACCCCCTGAACATCCATAAGAATTTTATTTATTCACGTTTTTAAATATGTAAATAAGTGGTGAAATTAGAAAAAATATGTAACAGATTATAATGTTTTAGTTGTAATCAAATTTTTTTTGGTCGCCTTTTATAGCCATTTCTGTAGTGTTTATCTCATAATAGCAATCATTTTGTGTATAAATCCATTCCATCTATACTTAAGATTAAAATCAATTGTTATTTATATTATTATAGCTTTAATCTCAAAATTTTTACTATTTTTCTGTTGTTTAACATCAAAAAAACAAATATTTTAAATAAGAATGTGCAGGTTTATACGCATTGACACCCGGGTCATCTTTATTACACACAGTGAATACTCTTGTCAGATAAATAATTTTGTTAAAAATATTGATAATATATTAATATATCTATTATTTAAAAATAAGTTTTAATTAATCTAAAACGAACTTGTACATTCGATACTTGGTTTTAACCAACCAACTTGTAATAAACATTCTGCTTTTCGATTGATCCTGATTATAATGCGATACATAATTGTAGCGAAATTAGAAATAATACCCGAATTATACTTATATTAATAATTATTCAAATGTAAGCTAATTTATACAAACAATGAAACACTGATAAAAAAATAGTTTCTTTCCAGACATGTCTGCCTAAGGACTGTTCCGGTAGACCTAACACTTCTAAACATCAAAGTTTTGGGTTGAATTGATCAGTGTTATTTATGTACACTACGAAAATGGATACAGTTCATAATTTTAGGTCAAAGTTTTAGCTTCCATTCGAAATCTATATCTAATTATCAATAAGTCTTGCGTTTATCTCATTAATCCTTTCCCTCAAATAATTTGACCTGTCTTATTTGAGTTCATAATTAAGCAGGTACAATTGGATATTAATAATTGCTTACAAACAAATCGTATAGGATGTGGGTATAACAGATTTATTCTTCAAAATGACCGAGATATTTAATAGTGGGAATGACCAAGCTCGGCGAATCAGCGGGGTTGAGTGGCAGGTAAAATGGCCGACAGACAATGGACCCACTGGTGCCCATAAACCGGTTTTAACCGAAAATTTATAAATATTGATCGAAATTAGGTTAGGCTTAGTTAAAATAAGCTTAAATTAGCCTTGCTCAGTAGGAATTCAATTAAACTGGTTAATTTCAGGACGAAAATGGCGACAAATTCCCCCTGACGCTTTTTAATTTAATAGCTTGATTTGATTATAATTTTTTAATCACAATACTTGGTCTATTTTTCAGTAAATCAATAATTTTTAAATATATTTAAAATCTTGTATTAAAATAGAGTTTTTAATTAAAATAAAAACAAATAAGAATTGTGAAGATGTAGGCAAAATTTTGGCCCTGGTCAATTGACTTATTTCTACCATTAACTGCAAATTCAATGAGATTTGAATCGATTAATCGTATTGTATATCGAACAATAATTCATCTCTGGTCAGTTTCACATATAGTCATAAAACAAAATACCTTGCTCATTGCAGGGTGCTCAAAACAACCTAGAATAGATTCTCGATATTGCCATGCACACATTGATTTTACAAAGCTTGATGACCCTCACCCCTTAAGTAGCATAATATTTAGAGAAAACACATTATCATTAGTATCGCCACAAAAAAAGAGTTTAAAAAACACATAAAAAACGTTAAAATTATAATAAGTTTTTAATATTCGAAATATTTTTTTCTTAAAAAACTTTTAATTATAGCATAATTTTCAGCAGTTTTTTAAATGAGAGAAAAAAATACAATTTTTTTCATTTCTTAACATATTTTTTTCAGCTGAACACTAATTGAATAATCAGTCGTAAAGTTATTGAAAGCTCAAAAAAATTCATTTAAAGAGAGAAAAAAAAGTAAAAAATTTTGTGTCAATTCGTATGTGAAATATACTGTATGTCTGAATAGGAAAATATATATAAATTTTTTGGTTGTTTTGCTTCTTAACTACACTATTGAAAGGCAAACATAATTTTTCTGTCAAAATATTTCTCTTTTTACTACTTGTCGTCTTAAACGTCAATTTTAATTCTCGTCATTAGACCTGAAATATAGCAGACGTTACAGAAGTTTGCGTTATATCTACTATAATGTCTGCGACTGTGACTGTACAGTAGAAAACACTGTTTTTGCAGAGATGACTATATCAGACGAAAATGTTACTGAAATAGTCATCTCTGCAATTGAGTGTACATGTGGTACAGTCACAGATATTATAGTATATATAACGCAAACTACTTTCACGTCTGAAATCTAAGCGTTCAAAATGTATTCGCACTGTCAGTGTCGACGAACTCTTTTTTCTATACACTATTTTAATGTGATTTCTCATTCAATTTCTCTCTACTCTCAGTCCTCTCACTACTGAAAACATTTTTTTCTCTCTTCTCATAAGAGATCAGATTTTCAGATTAGGGCTCAAAAAATATTATTACGCATTAAATAATTGCATTTATATATTATATATATATTTCTTAATCGTTTTGAGACATTGACAAAACATCGCTTAGAGGTTACAGTCATTTCGTTTCGTTTAACAGCTATATAGCCATAGGGGATATGACCAGGGATGACCAATAGGGGTCAAAATGCAGACTAACATGCTCAACATAATATTTATATGAAGATACCTTCCTAACAACTATATTCATTAAAGAATTTACTTTTTAATCTATGCTAATTTAGATTTCAATTTTAAACGTAATTTATGGTAGGCTTATATATTATAGCATGCTCAATGTTTTTGTGTGCATCCCTGGTTATGAGGTTAAACATGTCACCAGAAAAATAGAGTACACTGTTTGTTGAAGTGGGCGACGAAGACCTGATAGTCATTTGTCATTCTATGTAAAGAAATATTTTTCTGTTTTAAATGATATAATTTATTATTTCCGAAGTTTTTGCTTAATATAAAAAAATTGTTAAATAGAAAGAAAAAAAATTAATTTACAAATGACTGGAAAAAAGTTCTGATTAGAGAAGCAATAAATAAATTCTATATACGGTATCGAAAAAAAAACTATTCTGGGCTTAGATTAAGGGAAAAAATCATTAGTTTTTCTAATAAAAAATTATTTATTAATTGCATTATATTTCTAATGAATATCGCGATAAGTATTTAGCAAAAAGTCAAATATATTCTCCAATATATGAAAAGATTATTTTTACTGATATTTCGTTTTTGAATTTAAATTAAGTAAAAAAAATAAGTTTTAATTAATATTTAAGAACTTTTTATAAATGAATTAAAACTACTTTTTTTTTGAGTGAATTATTGATATTTAACGCAATAAGTATTGCGTTTAATATTCAATGCATTAAAGAATATATTTGATAGTAAAATAATCTTGATGCTTATTTTATTTAATCTAGTTGAATTGGTTCAAAATGATGCCATGATTTGAACTAAATTATGATTAAAGCTTAAATCAAAATCAAAAGAAAATAAATCAAAGAATTGCCGCATATTTTCCAATAAAATGATAATTATTTTGAACGAAAACATTGAATAAATGCTTAAATTTTTTATTCAGAATTATATACTTTTATCTATAAATTATGTTTAATTTTATATTGAATTTACATAAATTGTTGATAAAAATACACTCAAAATATTTAAATAACATTAGTTTTGATTAAGTATTCCATTCGTCAGAATATAAACTTGAAACAAACCAGATTACTTTTAACTAATTACTTATACTGATCAATGAAAAATATATCAAGTATCAATTAAATTAGAAAATCAATATAACTAATACATAGAAATAGAATATTGGCGAATCAAGCTAGGTAAATGGTGTATTTTTGGTCAAAATTCAAGCTGGGTATATTATTAAACTAACTCAAGTTAAATGTTGACAAAATTATCAATTTTTGGCCAAAATTATCAATTTTTTGACAAAAACTAAAATGATTTTAAAAGAAATTCCAACAAAGACCCTGGTGATGATGCATGTGGCAATTTTGCCGCCACACTAACAATAAGATGGTAATTGTACTCCAGCTCAACTTTACTAATTTTTATTGGAATAGCTTTTAATTTGAAAAAACAAAAAGTTTTAATACTTAAGTAAAACTGAACTCATTTATAATTTTGATTACAAAACACTTGTATTTCGCTAATAATGAGAATGTGCTGATAGTCGGCACTGAATATAAGTTAGTTTTTATTTGTGGCGACACAACTGAATCAAATAAAATATATGAACACTAAGTGGCCATTAATTGGCTTACATTATAGAGTCTCTGATTTAATACTACAGAATCGTATGCAGAGCTTAGTCTTCGGACTTAAGTTTTATAAGTAATAAAACTCTTTAATACCGAAAGAGATAATAAATAAACTTTTTTATAGAGTATCTAAAGAGCTGTTAAAATCAATTATAATTTTGTTTAAAACTCTACATCTACTGTATATAAAATCAAATCTATATAAAAGTTTTGATATTTAAAATTATTTAACATTTCTGTACAGTTTGTTTCAGTTTGTCTCATATATAAATCAAGAGATGGACAGGGTCAACTATTCCGGGTTGGGTGCTATAAATATTGTTATATTGGCGGCTGTTAAAATGGCGGAGTTTGATCTCAAACCTCGGTGAAATTTGATCTCAAATGATTAAAAATACATGACAGTTCAATTTAAATTAAAGCAAAAAAAGATGTAAAATCTGCCCGAATTTGGTCAAAATTGCCATATTTTGACCGAATTATGTATAAACTATCCTCACATTCATTAAGATCTGTATAAATTTTACAAAAATGGCGCTAAAGGTAATAAGCGGAGCCTGGAAAAACCGTTCCGCCCTCCCGTGCATACGAGTCTGGTGTCATCATAACAAAGGGGGAGTTAACACATCAGCTCAATAGTTAACAGGTTAACATTCAAACGCAGTTCAAATGACATTTTTGTATTGGAAAAGCACTGTTTGAACTGAAACTTTCCATTTGAACCTGCATACTTGAACTGTGTTTGAAAGTTAACCTGCTAACTATTGAGTTGATGTGTTAACTCCCCATTTGTTTGTTATGATTACACCAGACTCATATGCACGGGAAGGCGGAACGATTTTCCTGGCCCTGTTAATAAGCAAGGTCATTCATCTTGTCAAAATCTAGAAGGTATTATATAGATACTGATGAAGTGGATACTAGAAAATAAAAATTGAAAATATTTGTTTGGTTTGCAATTAAAGCAAACAAAGAGAGAAAAAAAAATCAATTTTTAATGCAATTTATACTCAAATAAAGTTTAAAAACAAAAATCGATTTTAGGTTTAAATTGATATTAATATAGAGTGAAATCTAAATGTACTATAAATTAAAGTACATTTAGATATAGACTAAGGAATTGTAGATTAAAATCAATTAAAAGATATTTTTTTGTGTTGAGAAAACATTTTGAACGTAAAAACCGGATTCAAAAGCTCGCGAACGAAGAATAAAACTAATATTCGGAATAAATATTTTTAAAATGAAATCTTTTTTTTTTCTTTTCGATTCGAGCACTCGATTGACATTGAAATATATTTTTCTTCAGTACTGTATATACTGTATACCAGTATTAGCAGTCTTTCCAATGATTTATTAGTGCTGTACGAATGGGGGTAAAGTCAAAAATACACCCGATTTATGGGATAGCCCTTATAATGTTCAAGGTTGGCTAGGTAATAAAAGAATTCAGATAAAATTATGATCAAGGCTTAAATATTTATGAAATTATTTTGAATTAAACGCTATTTTCTGTAAAAATAAATTAAAATTCAATAAAAATTAAGTAAAAATGAGTTTTATCAGCTTGGTCTGTTTATTTGATCAAGTAAGCTTGTTAAACCCTCCTAGTTAACCTGCACATATCAAGTACAGTAATTGATAAATAATATGACAGAAATTGTTTGACGCAAATATTTTTAGCCAAAAGCTTATTAATAGTCAGAATATATTGAAATAATATCAATAATAAAAGTGAAGAATAAGAATAAAAATCTCTTTATTTTTAAAGCAAAAGCAAAATGATTTGATAATATTTTTCCACAAATATTATAATCAAAAATAGAGATCAATATAATACAGATGTTATACAACAGACACATAAAGATATATAATATTTAGTGTATATATAGAGTTGTATTTCTGATATGTTTTATGAGAACAGACACATCTCGATAGTGAGAGCGGACTGTCATTATTGAGTTGTTTGCTCTTATCAAATGACAACTGAGAAAGAAATCCTATCAAACAGTTTCTATAATAATATTGACTTTTTTTAAAGCTATAAAAAAGTGATTTCAGATAAAAACTCAAGTCTTTCGGCTCAGGTTTAGGTATCGATGAAAAGAATTTTTACGTATTTTTTTGTTTTAGACATTTCAGGAGTGACCAGATTTTTATTGATTTTCTCAGCATTACTAATAGGGATGACCAAGCTGGGCATGCAAGGAGTGTATTGGAATAGGTAACATGTAGGGATGTGCAAGGTATGTGTGTAGAGCTTATAAAAATGACTGAATTTCGGGTGAACTTGCTATAAATTTATCTTGATATGTCCTAGTTAAGCTGAATTAAGTCTAAATTGTGGTCAAAATTTGGTCAAATTAAACAAATTCTCAATTTTAAACGCCATTTTAGAGGCCTTGGTGTTAATCATCTTGTGCATACCCAGTGTAAAATTGTATCATTCCATTTTGACCAAGCTCAATGTTGGTGCTTAACTGATCTGGCCACCTTTGTTAACCCTGTTTAATCGATACGTTTCCTAACGCTGAGAGACATTGAATAAATCAATTTTTATTCTTATTGCTGTTAAAGCCGTATAAATCATACCTGGCTAGCATGAAAAGGCATGATATTCAAGCAAAATATCATGTTTTATAACCGAAAGCCTAATCCACTTAATATTTAGTCTAAGATTTTTATAGTTGTTTTAATACAAGAAAAATAAAATAATATATAATAAAAAATAACTGCAAATAAATAGCATTTCTTTTAGTATTTAATTTGAAAATCAATTAAACTGATTAACCATTGAATCTGTCATTAATTAGATATTTTCTGATCAATAAAACTATAGATAAGACTGAACTTTATTTTATAGGTTTTGTCTGATTTACTCTATATTTTATATTTATAGGTCTGTTATTGAATGTACTTTTAATGTCCTATTTTTTGTGCTTCAGTCATAAATCTGTTTGGCATAAAACAGTAGCTTGGATAATTTATAATCAAGGAACTGGATTAGTTTTATTAAACTTGTATTTGGAAAATAACGTAAAAAATTTTGTTAATGAGAATTAAGTATTATTTTCTTTTTTACTTAAATCTAACCTATGATCAATTTTAATCTATTATTAATTTGAAGCTTTTATAAATAAGCAGGGATGTCTGATGAAATGTCCATTGTTGTCGGCTCAATTTGTTAATGAAATTTAACCACAAATTCAGGTAAAAAATTGAAATATTTTGAAGTTATTTAGACTTATATTTATTGGATTTTAATTGACGTATATTTAGAGCAAAAGTTTTAATGTTTTTATAAAATAATTTTATATTAATTACTATTAAATAGGATTTAAATAAATAAATAAAAATTGAGTTTTATTTTAATTAAACTTAAAATAAATATTTATTACTTTTAAAGCAAATATTGAATGAAAAATAATTTTTGATAATAATCTCAATCGTAATATACGATCGAATTTCTGATAAAAACCCAGATTAGATCAGTTTGTTAATGAATTTCACTCAACCTTAAGAATTATAGCTATAATATAGATATGAACTTAAATATCAAATCTGAACTTCCAAACATTTGGACGCAGAATCAATTCAATGAGATTATAATATTTGTATATAATAGGCAATAAATGAACCAAGATAAGATTTCTATCCATGTTCACTTGCACTTCATACACTTGCATACTTGCACTTGCACTTGAACAGATCAATCCTGAATAGATGTGGAAGGTGATCATTTCAAAATCCACCCTGGCTCAAAATATGCGACAGTTTTCATATGAGTTTTTGACACTTCTCTGTTGAACAGAAAAAGTGACCCGAACTCCAAGGCATTTTGACACCTTATCTTTAAAAACACAATTGTGTTATAGCCCATTATAGGACGGTCGACCTTGCACATCCAAGCAATTTTCGTTGATTTGCATATGAAGTCAAAATAATTGATTAAGAGTATAGCCCGGTTAATTTCTAACTATTCTGGCTTCTTTTGTCATGTTGAAATGACTTATAGAAGGTACCTTGTTAAAATACGAGGTGAAAAATTGAAGTTCGACTAGCTGCTTTATCCCAATGACCAAGATTCATTAAGATCATAGGTCACAATCTATGATTCCCGGAATCATTTTTAGAGAACACTAATGATAGCCTTTATAGTTAATATATAGCAATAGATTGAGTCTAACGAATGTAACATGGTGATCAATGCAGAGTGAGACAGGTGAAAATAGTAATGATTTATTCAATGAACTAATAGTACAAAATTAAACAAACGAATGAACAGATTATATACAGAAATAGCCACTAATAGAGAGTTTGATTCAAATGAATGCAAAAATCATATGATTTGTTCTAAACATTTATTCAGAGTTTTCCGCTGAACTCATAAATTATATTCAAGTTCAATCTTTCTATGATGCTTGACCAAGATTCATTAAGAAAGTTATATTTACATCATTTTTCATACATATTTATTATTTTATTTCTTTTCACTTTTCATAAGCATAGCTGAATTTAAATATAAGATACACCTTGCTCATCTATACTTTTATTATCAAGAAGTGTACATCACTTACTTATCATTACTAATAATTGCGTTAATAAACTGTACTATAATTTGCGCATAATATGTAAACTTATATAACATACCGATAGTTCCATTCAATGGATTAAACAAAGTATTTCCAAAAGTATTCTTCGTATGATTTGAAGCGCTATATAATGTTGTTATCAATTGCACTCATGTTGTCATTATCTGAACAAAAAAAATAACACGACTTTTATTGAATATAATCCACAGAAAAGTAGAAAAAAATAAACTTTGAATATAAATATTCACTATATTTATGGGCAAAAAAATGTTCAGAAAAAGTATTGAAAATTATTTTCTTAAAACACTATCAAAAATGTTTGCGAACAGAGAATGAAGTAATACATGAATTGAGCTCTGATAGACTGAAATAGGCTGATACCAGGCCTGCTGTGAAGAGCATACATCATAGATGAACGTCTGTATTGGGTGAGCCAATCGCACTGGTAGTGGGTTGGCTCATAACCAGCCCAGTTATTGCTCAGAATGTGTTATATTTTTATTATTATTCGACTGACTCTTATTCAATATCTGTTAGAAGTTATCGCAAAATATATACTGTATTCACACTATTCAGGAATGGCTTTATAGGGATGGGTCAGTGTTGGCACATGGATGCGGTGCACAGAATACTTGAATGCTTAATCAATTTTGCTTATACCCACTTTAATTATAACTTTTATTATTGTCCATATATTGTAGAGTCTTCGGGATGGCCAAGGGGGAATATATGGAATACTGAAGATGTACAAGCTATTTATGCGGCCATTTTGTCCGCCATTTTCACCCTAAACTGACCTTGCGCATCCCTATTATTGGCTGATAATGAAGGTAAATTCCAGCTCAGACCAGAAAGGGGTATAGGATGAAGGAAATTGACAGAGATTGGTCACAAACTCATAGAGTATTGTATCTACGCTACCTTGCGCATTCTTTGGCAAAATTCCAAACACTTGGTTCGCATCTCTGGTGACTTTTAATACTCAAAACGTATATATATTTCAGACTTAATTGACATTAAGTTTCAAAAAAACAATAACAAAATTATTAATAGATTTAACAAAAGTTTTATTTGATTTTCCATTAGCCATAAAATTAAGCATGTGGCAAAATTATTTTTAATGTAGCTAGCTCATATATACATTATCAAATGCTTCTAGCCATTATTATATAAAAGGTAAACCTCAGTAAACAATATAGCATTGCTATTGTAGAGCGTAAGCAAGAATAAAGATTGAGCCTTGGACGAAATTAGTGAGTCAAAACCACTTGGCGTCTTGTGCTTAATGGACCCGCCGATTAATGTTCCCGATAAGAGAGAGACACTGAGCCGAGTAAAGTGAAAGCCAGTGAGTGAGTGAGCGAGAGGTGAATGTGAAGAGAAGACCTTCGCTTCAGGTATACTCACACACAGTCTGCAGTGTATAGCGAGAGGCGAATGAATAGGTTTTCTCTCTCTTTCTCTTCTCATTTACATTTTGGAGACATTTAGTTCAACAGTATTTAGTCTACACTTTATTCCATTTGAAATTGCAATCGATATGACAGTAAACTTTCGTAAATAAATATTCAAGCATGGACATAATTTTTAATTCTACGGACATTTCACTATTATGTGTAATAATTGATCCATGTAAAATATTGTGGTAAACTCATGGGCAAGGGGGTTTAGACAAAACATTTCACCTGAGACTAGAAAATTGGCCTAATACCCTCATCAATTTTTGCACCATGATACTTAAACCCTTGAACTCTATGAACTCAATATAGGTTCTAATCAGAAAGTATATTTTCAAAATAAGCATGCTCGTTTAAATGTGTCTATACATTGTTCAAATATGACGTGATTGCAAATAGACCTGCTCTACACTGTTGTGCAAATGTGCTTACTCGACCCTGTACAAGCAAAGTGCATTAAAAGCTTTAATGGTGTCAATCGCCCTTGATACTGTATTTTGCTTTACAGCGAAACAGTGAGAAATAGCTCATTCGGAGAGCTCAGGCAGAAATTAATTAATAGAATAAAAAAGCAAAAATAAATGTTCCGACAAAAAAGTCAACATTAAAATGCTGGCTCATATTTGGCTTCAAAAAAGGAGTCATCCTTTCACAACATTATTCAGCCTAAAATGGTACTGAACAATTATTTTATCGCACCTATTATATCAGCTCTGTTACATTTTTTGTGTGCGTTTGAAATAAAATATTCATTTACTCTATAATTGTTATATCTATTCAACTGATAGTTATTTATATAAAGTGTTATTAATTGTCTATTAACTGCTTTTAAACAATTTTTTGCTGCTTTTTATGATAACATAAGAAATCTATTCAACAGAAAAAAATGTTAAATTATTTTCCTATCGATTCTTGAGTTTGAGAATTAATGTGTCGCCGATTATCGTCGTCTACGACACACAGATGAATAAGAAGAGCACAGATAGGGAGATGAAGATCTACTAGTGCTGTATATATACAGTATATACTACTTATGTATATAATAATAAATATCTTTAAAGACAAAACTCTTTCACAGATCTAATCGTCGTTTTTACTCGTGAATACTGTAGTGTCTATAGACTAGAGCTGAACGAGAAATGCAAACTTGAAAACCGAAAAACAAGCGAAACGTAAGTTTGAAATGAAGTTTAAGAATAAATTCAATGATTTTTCTGCTCTTTTTTTGGGTTTTTTTCTCTCCATTTGATTTGATTTGACTTTTTTTTGTTAAATCATTTATTTTAATGTTTAACTACAGTCTGACTGGTCTTTCATCTGAAGTGAAGCGAAAGAAAAATATATTTTAATTTTTATTTTATGCAAAAATTTATATTTAAAATAATTATTTGATTTTATAATTTGAAGCAAAGCTTAATTATTTGTTGGCATTCATTGACTTTTTTTTCTTATACAGACATTAGATATGAATCTAATGAATAAACTCTTTTGGATTTTATTAAATTAATTGGTTATAAAAATTCATTTTATTCTTACTATTGATTCAATTACTTGAACTTCAAAGTAGAGGCAAAAAAATTGTTATAAAAAAGTAAAATAAAAATTTTATTTAATCACTCGACTGATTAGGTTTGAAAACTAATTCTTGTTTTTACTCTTTTAAGACTAATTCGATATTTGATATGAATTTTGTATTATTTTTCTTATTATAGTTCAATGGTTTATGAAATCTATAAAAAAGAGTAATAAATAATCAAATATACCAGAGATGACCACAAAGAGAATCAAAGATAGATAGCTTAGTAACAAGATAATTTTAAAATAATGTCCAGAGCCGGAAAACCGTTCCGCTTTCCCGTGCATATGGGTCTGGTGTCATCATAACAAACAAAGGAGGAGTTAACACATCCACTCAATAATTAGCTGGTTAACTTTCAAACGCAGGTCAAAAATGAAATTTTTGTGTTGAAGAAAGCGCAATTTGAACTTGGAACTTTCCATTTGAAACTGCATACTTGAACTGTGTTTGAAAGTTAACTTGTTAACTATTGATTTGTTAAGTCCTCCTTTGTTTGTTAGGTTAGATTAGGTTAGGTTTATTTCCATTGATGACACCAGACTCATATGCACGGGAAGGCGGAACAGTTTTTTACCAAGTTTTAATCTTGTTAATTATTAAATAGCTAAATAAAATCACCTAAAACTGAAAAAACGGGGAAATTATCAATAGATTTATAAGAAAGTAATAAAAATCAATAGAATTATAAATAAATTGCACCCAAGCTCCTTTGGAAACTCAATTATAAAATAGATTAAAATAGTAGAAAGCTAATTATTTACTAAATTCCAAGTAATAATCCACTTATGACCAATTTAAATTCTTATCTATAGCTAGTATAGAAAAGTGTGCTTGTAATTTGACTCGACTTGAAAGATGATTTTTTTTTATTGTATTTTATCTCTGAATAAATACATTTTTTAACCCAAAAAAAGCTCCGTTTCCTCCACTAATCATATGTTTATTAATCAATTTAAAGTAAATTCTCATATATTTTGATAAAAAATAATAAATTACTTAATAAGTGAAACAATTATTAATTCATTTTTAATTTTTATATTTATTAATGAATTTATTTTTTTTTCTTAATTATTACTGATTAGCAAAATTTTTTTTTATATTTAAAGCATTAAAAAACTTATAAAATATTTATTTTTTTTAATATCGATATTAATTACTTAATTTGGTATTTGATATAAATAACAAATTATTCATTAGAGTGTAGTATAGGTACGGAATAGCAAAAAAAAATAAGAGAAAATATCTTTAAAATAAAAAAAACAAATTAAAAGATAATTCTGTTTCCCATAAACTTGAATACAAAGTGTCGGCAAATCTTAGGCTTAAAACTCAACGCAAAAGATAACAAAAAAATATTCTTAATTCACATAAAAATATATTTATATAACTTATAAAAAACTTATTAATATATTTAATTCGGGTTATATTTGATATTAATTTGAATAAATATTCATCTAATCATATCATTCTGTGGTGTAATTTGAAATTTAAGTTTAATTACATTTTATTTATTAAGCCTTATATTTGACGCAAAACTGATTATTAGAAATATTTGATTTTTTTAAAAATATATTTAGGGATTAAATCGTTTTTCCTATTTATATATCGTTTAAAAATTTTAATGACTGAATATTACGACCCATTCATGTGGTGACCCCTTCCCTGACCCAACCCAACCCATATTCCTATCAATACTTTTACATAAATAGCAAATATTTTTTAATTTATTTATAAAATAATATGAATTTTTGTTTTGAAAATTATACAAAAACTTTATTTTTTTTATCATAAAACACAATATTTTTTAACATTTTGTTTAATTCACTTATTTTTTTTTTTGCTAAACATAATTGTAATCAAAAACTTATGAATAGAAATAATAATAGACTTATTATAAGATTTTTTTTAGTTATCAAATATGAAAGAAAATTATTTTTTTGATATATTCTTATATTAGAGAAAAAAATATTATATTAAACCCAATTATAATGAATAGAGAAAAACAATTCAGTTATTACAACAGAAACAACAGAAATAAAGCGAAAAAAATATAACATAAGACTATTTTTACATAAAAATTATTGTAGGAATAGGAGTGGGAAAGGGATACAAAAAAAATTTGAAGAAATAATTATTAGTTAATTATATTTAAAAAAAATTATTGCTTTTATTGTATAAATACAGTTAAATTCGTATCTATTTCTGTGTCTATTATAGTGTTATATAATTCGGTTCACAACAACATAATAACAATACTATGAATAATAATTGGCACTCGTATTGACTGATCGATCCGTATCTTTGGTTTTACAAATTTTTTTTCAGTAAAGCTAATTAGAGATGTGCAAGGGTTCAAACTTTACTTAATAAATGGCACAGTACAGTTTAGCATTTGGCAAACTAGTTAATATTTTGGCTCAAAGTATTACCCAGATATAAATCAAAACTCTGGATAATTTGAAAAAACTCCTGAAAAACAACATTTATTCGATTAAATATTATAAAAATAATTTTATAACTTGGTATAAAAGTAATCAAGAATGTATTTAAATGAAGTTAGCTTGTTCCAAAACAAATGAACATGATGAAAAGGGACACTGTTTTTACTCCAATAATAGCTCGCATTTTAACATGGCTCAAATCAAATAGCTTGCACATCACATTCCCCTTATGGTTAGGCCATATAATCATTTATATGTTTGGCACTGGTATTAAGAAGCAAAGGGAATGACAACCACTTCTTGTGTCAAAAGAGTAAAAAAGGCCATAAAAACAGAGTTTAATTTACTTAACAGAGAAGAGACACTAAATATCGTATTATAAAAGTCCGAAAACAAGAATAAAAACTGAAAAAAAATTAAGACTTCTTTTCCTTCAGTTTTATATGACTTTGTCGTATAGGAGGAGAGAAACGGAAAAAAATTATTTTTTTGTTTTAAAATTAAAGACCAAAAGAATTATAATATAAAACAAAAAAAAACTTTTTTTTCTGTTTTTCAATATAAATGTTAATTAATATTAAAAAAATTGTTTTATTATTTGTATTATTATTATTATCACTGGTTTTTTTTGCATCTGTATGGCTATACCCCGTCGTACCCAAGCACATGTCAGGTTGTAGTGCTGGTGCTGTTGTTGTTACCGTTGTGATGATCATTGGTCTGGTTGTCGCCAATGCGCAGATCATTATCTGTCTGTTCGGCACCACTTTCTCCAGACTGAGTCTGGCGCACACTGTCCTGTACTGTCTGGCCAGACCCTGAATCAGCTAAATGTTTGGCCACATTGGCATTGGGCTCGTGTATGACACTTGGGTGTATAGCACTGATATGTAGTGCCTGTGAAGCCGAGTGATGGCTGGCCAGAGAGGAGTTGGTCGAGCCGTGATGGCCTGCCATTGACACATTAGCTGCTTGGTGATGGCTGACCAAGGATCCGTGGGTAGCCGCGTGATGGCTGGCCAGGGATGCATTAGGCGCCGCGTGGCTTATATTGATTGAGTTGGGGCTGTTATTGAAAGGACTGTTACTGTACTGATAGCCGTCCAAAGGCATCAATCCGTGCAAATGTCTGGTTAGGGCAGCGCTGGAGGGGGTTATCGGCGACGATATGGGTCGCGATGGAGACGAGTCGTGTCCGCCGCCGCCGCCGGTCAAGTCATGGTCACTACGGCCGAGGCCTGTAGTAGACGACTGGGCCGAGTATAGCATAGAAGCTGTTGTGCCCAACAGTGGCTTTTCTGATAAACAATATAAACATAAACAGAGAAAAAAATGCGATTAAAAGAACTGCGAAATCATATCCAATATTATTATTGAAAATCATATCAATAGTAAAACATAGATTAAAACGATTAGTAGTTATAAAAGACTAATAAAAATATTAGTTTTTGTCTCAAATTTCTAAATAAGATTATCTTTAGTCCAAAAAAATTCTATAATAATTGTGCTCTTGTTTTGTGGCGATAAATAGTGACGCGGTTGCTATTTTGCTCCTGATACTAAAATTAGTAGCCAGATAATAGAGCTGAGCGCCCATATCTTCGGTGTGACTAAAATATTAGTTTCCGATAGTGTCTTATCGAATGGGGAAGTCCTATATTTGGTCGGCAAAGCGAAGGGAACGGGACTATCATTATTGTGTATATCATATCTGAAGAAAAATATTAGATTTTTAATAATCTTTTTATTCTATATAAATGAATGATAAACCGATTGATAGGATGTGTAGATATGTTTAGGAGTTTTTATACTGTATTTTCATTCACCGATTCTGTAGACACAGACTATTCGTATCGTTTGATTACCGCATATCTGACAACACAATCAAAACATACCATTGATTTTTGATTTGAAAAGACAATTATCCACTTTCTTGCGCATATATTCGCGTAAAATAGTGCCTGCCCAGTTCAGCGATGGCTGGCTCAAACTGTTTCAGATGCAAATATTTTACCGGTTTTTATATTATTCAATCATTTTTTATGCTTTTATTGCTTTTAATATTTAGTTTTTTTTCTAATTTATTGAATAATTTTTATTATTATTATTTTTATGGCCTTTACTACTCCTTATGTAAAATGTAATTTTGATAAATTCATCTATAGCAGGATCAAATAATAAACACAGTCAACACATTGAGCAAATTGGTACTGTACTGTAATTGAGCTTTATAATTAATAAGCAAGGCTAAATATGAACGCAATTTGATTCTCTTGAAGAGACAAAATGAAAGACAAAATTTTTGATTTGTATTAAAGTTGAAAAACGTTTTAATATTTTTTTGTTGTTATATTAATATGTTTTAGTAAATAGAGATTAATTACTCTGTTGTGGTTTATTAAGCGACTGCTGAGCCGACTCCTGTGGTGTCGCAGCCTTTGGCTTACGTTTACGCGTTTGTATGCCTTCCTTCTTCATAGCAAGCGGTCGATTCACCTGTCATACAGTGGTTGTATAATGTTATATGAGATATATGTATAGTGTAGTGTATGCCAGAGAATGGGCAGCAAAAGAGAGCGAAAGTAAAGCATAAAAAATCTTATATAAAATTAAATAAAGAGATTAGAGATAAGTGTTGAGCGAAAAGGAAAGTAAGAGCGAAGAGATCTGAAGAGTGGAATCGCTTTTAAACAAAAATATTTTATTTATAAAAAATGTAGACTTTTTTGCCAAAAAACATTTTTAATTATTCCCAACGTTTTTTCAGAATATACTGTATTTTATACGATATTATCTATCGATTTGTATCAGTGCTTGTGTTTTAGAGACAAAAATATTTTATAAGAAATATATATTTGTTTTGCTTTTAAATTAAATTTTGATTTTATTCTACTTTTTTTTTATGAATTTATCTAAAAATTTTGCAATTGAATAGTTAGTCTCACTGTCTATGTAAAGGAATGTGTCGTGTGTGAGAAGGTACATGTGCGTATGGGGACGGGGAGGGGGAGGTTATTCTGTGTGCACACAAATGAAGATAATTAGATAATAATAATTATAATATAGGTCTGACTGGAAGTGAAGCTCAATATAAGTTATAGAGTCTATAGAAATGGATTGGCGGCACAGGTATGTGCTATACTCACTCCATGCAGCTTATAGTAGAGGCCACATGCATTGCAAACAGGTTCGCCCTGATTATTGCGGCGCCATAAGGTCGTCGTCGACGTATGACAGTTGGAACAGGTCAGGCCTGCCCTCCGATTGTTGGGCATCTTCTTGTGCGGACGGATCGGCGGTCGATGCATACCATTCATCTTCGAATAGAGGCCGCAAGCGTTGCACAAGTAGTGTCCGGTGCCGTCCCTGCGCCACAGGGGCGTCGATATAGCACCGCAATTGACGCACTCTCGGGCCTCACCCGCGAAAAAATCCGAACCTTTTTATTGACAAATATAATGATTATTATAATTGTGTTTAATTGTGTAGAAAAAAGGTCTCATTTAGTCTGTAATCTAATTATTATTTTTGGCCTTCAATTGATAGCTAATCTGTTTTACGTAATTAGAAGAAAATTGTATTTCTTTATCAATGATTAGAAATAATATTTTTTTCCCTCTAATTATTTGATTTTTTTTAGGAAAAAATTACTAAATCTATAGCTATTTTATTTCAGTATAAATTACTTATTTTTTTTAATCTAATAGAAAATTAATTTTTTTTAAAAACTAATTAATTTTTCGGTTTAATTGAAAGAAAAAAATTATAATTTAATATAAAAGCAAAACTAATTGTGCGAAAAACAAACTAATTTAATGACTAAAAACAAAATATTTTCTTATAGTTATCAAACAAATGACTGAAATAAAGGGCAAAAAAAGTTCTCAAAAAAATATATTCTGTTTTAACGAAAATAAAAACTAAAAATTGATTTTTAAAAGGCTTTCAAAGAGAATAAGAATTAACCAAAAAATAAGCAGAAATTCTCCCAAATATATCACTTATACCTAATTGATGGGCTGATAGGCCAACAGGAGCTCCTGGATTGCGATCCGGGCTCATACGCCTGTGATCCCCTACGGCGACTGTGTAATTAGCACTGTTGGGGCCGTCATATAAGCCAGTGGAGGACCAGTCGCCTCGCAAATAATGTGCGCCCGCAGTAGTCGAGCCGCCAAATGGGTTGGAACTGAAACCATTGGCGGCACGCGAGCTGCCGGACAGCTCCGGGTGACCACCATTGCCACCGGCGTCTTGTACCGATGTCAGCTGATGCAAAGAGGACGGGGATATTGTGCCTGAAGTCAATTAAATATAAATTATAACTTCCTATAGAGTGCTTGAAAGCCGTAGTAATTGTGTGAATATGTATGAGAAGTAATAAGTTTTATATAATTTATTGTCTTTTAAATTATTGGTTATTTTTGTGTTTGTTTTTTTGGTATTTTATTTTATTTTATTTTTTCTTAATTTGTTTATTGAATGAATTGTTTTTTATAACTTATAGTTTTTTCGCGCTTTTTATTATAGTTAACAGAATTTAATCGATTTTTTCTTTTGCTTTGCTTTTAATCTATATTTTCAGCTATTTTTTGCTATAATTTTATATCGATTTCATCCCTGATTTGTATGAATAATAATTGTATTTTTGAATATATTTTTTATTTATATTAATTAAAAATCTTAAGTGAGGTATAAATAGGAGTTATTCTGATATTCATAATTCAATTTAAATATTGCTCTCGTTTTGAATAATTATTTTTTTTATCAATTAATGAATTTTAACGAATGAGTAGTTTTTTAATAAAATTAAATATAATATAAAAATTAAATACCAAGAGTAAATTGTGTACCTGGCAAATTATAAGCCATACTATGTGTCAAGCCATCTGTGGTCCATAGTTGAGGACTGGGCGATTGATTATTATGATGATGATGGTGCGATCCGCTTGAACTTTGACCGAAATGTACAACCGATACCTATATAGCCATATATGGTTGAAAACAATTATATAATTATGAAATGAAAGCCAAAAATCTTATCAAAATATGTCTTCATTACGTGATGTGTCTGTTGAGGCGCGTAATGATCAACAGCTTGCGAGTGATGGCCAGATATGAGGCCACTTGTATGGCCATTATTGCCATACATAGAGCTGTGAATTACGTTCTCATAATTTGAACTTAAATGATGAGCAGATTTAGGACTAAGCGCAGGCCCCGGATGATAGTCACCGGCCGATGCGGTCCGGTGCACAGTGTGATAGCTGGGCGGCGACGCGCCGTAGCCGCCGATCGATTGGCTCAGGCTATCCATCGTATTGGTCGCGTTGGCAGTGCTGGCCGATGGAGACGCCGTACTCCTATGGTCCGTATGATAGCTGGCACGGGATGTGCCGTAAGCGCCGATAGACTGGCTAAGAGATACGCTGTCCATAGTATTGGTCGCATTGGCGGTACTGGCAGATGGAGACGATGTATTCCTGTGCTCCGTATGATAGCTGGGACGGGATGTGCCGTAGCCGCCGGTCGCCTGGCTAAGAGATACGCTATCGATCGTATTGGTCGCATTGGAAGCACTGGCAGATGGAGACGATTGCTGCCTGAGCATCTCCATTACGAATATGGCTTATGATATCTAACAGTATATTAAGAAAAATCAATTGAACGACAAAATAGTTAACGTAGTTCTTGATAGTAGTCATGGGCAGCCAAAAGAACAAATAAAGTAAAGTTTCAGTCATACTGTGCGAGAGAGTGAGTGTCGGAGAGCGAGCAGAGAGAGATTATAGCTGGATACAAAGTCCAGTTATACAGAACCAGAACAATAATTATTATTCAGACTAACAATAATGTAGTGGAAGAGCCAATCAAATGGTATGAAACGCTGAAAATGTTTTAACACAAATACAGTACACATTGTATTAGTTCTCTCTCTTTCTCTGTGTGTTTGCCATCACTTTTGGAGTGATATTTAAGGCCTGACTCTTATAAGAAGTGGCAAAACCACAGAATCAAATGATTCAGATCATATGAATTTTATGGATTGATGTAATGCTACAGACATTAGGCTATAAAACAAAGAATTCTTATTTTCATTTTTATTCCTTAAGAAACAAATTAACATTTTATATGTGAATGCAATTAGTGATGCGCAAGCTTTGCGCGTATAGGGAAGGGAAGGTCGGAATAATTTTTTTTGTCTTAATACTCTGGGTTCATGTAGATAGCAACTAAACTGTCCGCATATCTCACTATACCTAGATAAAAACCGATATATCGACAAGTTCATATTTGAGATCTACCTTTAAGATAACAAAACAGGTATACCGATTAGAATCCGGGTATTAATTGTGAAACAAACATTAAAATAAAATCATGCTGAGTTGAAATATTTAAGCAAGCTTATTTTATTACAAACATAATTCATAATTCAGTTTAGAATTAATTATAATTATTGATAGAATTAAATCAAATTTTTATATAATTATGGGAATTATGGGAAAATTGATATATGGATAGTCATCTGATTAAAAGATCAAGGTGCAACAAGAAGTTCGTGCTACTTTTATTCATCTAAACACTTGTGCTAGATATAAAGGCATAATTAACCCGGAACCCCTTACATGCTGGTTATGCCTAGTTTTCATGCAATAATATTTGCTATGAGAGGCGATGATTCATAGGCCTGAATGCGCTTAACCCTGTGGCCATCTTGTGACCATCCCTGTGCCCAACGATTCAATTATATTATTTTTTTCTCGATATCAACTGTTTGTATTGTGGATACGATATATCAGAATCGGTTATCTAATCAATTAGTTTCAATACAATTAACTATTTGAAGGGATTAAACACAGAGTGAAATATATTTGATAACCAAATAGTAGTATATTTTTGCTAAATATCTCTATATTTTTTTGTTCTGCACTTTTGCTCATATATTGCTGTTTGTGGTAAAAGAGGACGTCTTTTAAGCGCACATATTGTCTGCTATAACACAACACATATGTAATACAGAATAACTGCAAAAAAAATATTATTATATATTTCATAATAATTTGTGATTCAATTGAAAATTATTTTTTTTACTCTCTATTCTGTTGCCAACCAATCGCTATGTTTGTTGAGAACTATGCATATAATTCGTATTCACAATAGATATGTAACTTTTTGACACTATATTAGCGACAAAATGTATATAAAAAAATATATATATTTTTTATCATTTACACAATTGATGAACACTTATGGAAAAGTAGGCAAAAATTATTTTATTTTGAAGTGAACTGGTTATGAAAGAGAAGTTATTCTTCATATTTAACTCTAATGCGAAAAAAATTATAATTTTTATCGCTTTTAATATTAACTTATTTTATATACAATTATAAGACATATTCATATAAAGGACATAATTGTATGAAAATTATTATACAATTAAGTGCTTTAAAAAAAAGTTTTTAGATTTTTTTTCAGTACATCTTTAGTTAAGAATATTCTTAATTAAACGATATATAAGTTTATTATTCAATATTTTACTTACGTTTTTAGGTTTGACTTTCTGTTGCGAACATTATTTTGAATACATTTTTTGACATAAAAATTGTTTTTCTATTTTAATTATAAGAATTTATTTTTCCAAAAAACGGAATGACTGTTAGGATATGTAAACTGAAATTATTTTTTTGGGTTCTGTAATGTTAGATAAGAGTTGTATTTAAAACACAGCACTAGTCTATCAATTGGACTATTATTTATATAAATTTCTTTTGACTCTTATTGATAGATAAGTACTGTATATATAATACAGATCTTAGAACTTAATATAAAAAAACATATTTTTAGTGTAAATGCATTCAAACTTTTGAAACACAAAATATAATAATAAAATTTTGGCCAAATATATGCAAAATATTATAGACTTATTGGGAATGAAATGTATATAAATATCGAGTAAAGTGAATAATAAGTAAGAAATTCAGACCAAAAGTCATTTCATATAAAAATTATTTATAATATTATTAATATCCATACACTTTGCTGCACAGGGATGGCCAGAGAGCATAATAAATACATACATATCTGCATAAACTTTAATAGCTATTAAAATATACATGCTACAAGTTTGTAAAATAGTCTAGTATATATTTATTAATGAATTCTATCGAGATTATTTAATGAACAAAGAATGATCAAGTTAAAATTAAGCTAAATATTGAGCAATATCGAGAAAAAATTGAACTTTAGCCAAAATGTTTTAGTGCATTATTTTTTATCTCACTTATAACAAGTATAGTTCAAAATTTCAGCCGTATTGCAATAAATTGTGCTTTGGAGTGCTTTGGCCTTGGACACCCCTGATTTTCTAGTTGGTAAGAGAGAAGAAAAATAGAGACACTTGTATTGAATCAGCAATTCTTATCAGAAAACAGATAAGAATTATATATTTTTTCTCATTCAACGCAATTCCGTTGAATAATATCGTATATAAAAATGTTTTTACACTCGTATATGAATTATATGGAAAAATATATATTATATTATATCTAAGCTTTTTATGTGACCTTTCGGTTCATTAAATTTTATGATGTATTAAGACTTTTGTATGAAATCATATTTTTATTTTAGTTTTTATTTTTAATTCATACAAAATATTATTTGTAAAGCAATGCTTCAGAAATACAACTGAATATTGACTTTAATTATAAGAAAAATCTTATCAAATCAGATGATTGGCTTAAATCATATCAACAGAAAATTTTTCTGCTTTTGATATTAAAAATTTTAATCTAAATATTTATTTATAACAAGACATGAAAAAACGAGACAAATAAAAAAAAGTCTAAGCCTTACTGAATAGTATTTACTTTATATAAAATATTTTTTCTGCACTTATAGTGTAGTTACAGAAAAAAATTATATGAATTTTCGCATTCAATGTGAATAATATTTTTTCGACACATTTTTTCTACGCTTTCAATATGTTTACGAAGAAAAATATGAAAATAATTTTGTATTTATGCTATTAAATAGCATTCACTGTATTATAAGGCCCGACAAAAATTAGGTGACGACTGATCTGTTGATTAAAAATTCATCAAAAAATATCTCAACTTTTCATAACATATCTAAAGAAAAAGTCCTTAAAATCTATTTCTTAATTCATATCTAAATATATTGATTAATAGAATCGCTTAAAAGGAAAAGATTTGATAATAATTTTTTGATATATTCCTATTGAGAATAAGCGCAAGGTTGTAACTAAAGCCATTGGATCTACCAAAATTGAACAGCATATATACCCTCCAAAAATATTCATAATTCAATTCAGACATACATTATAATTGTGTAGACATAATGTAGATTAGAATTGAATCGTATTCAGCAAAAAAAAGCGACTTAATTGACCTTGTATCAATATGTAACGCCATTTTATCATTACTATACTATACTGTACTTGTATTCAATTCAACTAGCTATGTTAATTTACCTAGTTTACGGTCGAATAGAGCCATTTGATGCTATATTAGATGCTAGTTGTGTGTTGGGGACACCCTTGCTCATTGTCTTACTTATATAGGAATCTACACAAATAAATAGCCGATTGGTTAGTATAGATAAAAGACAATGTCTAATCATAAAGTGATTTCTCCTTGTCTTTAGTGTTGTTATTGTGGTTGCGATTAAGAATTCACTCTAATCTTAATTGTATAATGAATTTATCAATTATTTAGTGTTTTTTTGTCGCTTATATACACACACTCTCTGTATGTCTGCGAACGCAATCAGAGTAATAGATGGTCTCATAAAACGGAAAGTTTTATCTTTAAAACTAATATTGTTTTTAAGATTTTTTTAGACAATTTTTTTTATCAATTGGTTTATCAGAAAATATTTTATGAATTAAAATATAAAAACCGAAATCGATATAAGAATTGAAGGAAATATATCTTTATTTATAAATAATTGTTTTCAATACTGATTATATGACTAGTCTTTAAATATATGGCAATTAAAGTGAATTTTACGTTGATTTCAATGGGATTAGTAGGCAATCGAAGAGCCACTCAGCCATAAAATGCTCGGTATAGTGTATAATTTGCACCTTTCACAATATTATGCGATCAACATCAATGATTATAAAGTACAAGCACATTTTTTTCTCTATTATAAAATGAGCTCAACTATATTTCTCACAAATCTCATAAAGGGTATTAAAATAGGGATGTGCACGCTCCAAAAGGTCAGGGGTATTTTGTCTATACCTCTTGCACATCTCTAGTGTTAAAATATGGCCTTTAAATATGAATATATAGCCCACAACTCAGAGGACTTTTTGTACAGTCAGTACATTTGTAAATACATTATTTATAGCCTATTGAGTGTACAATTCATATATTCAAATAAGACATGTCATTCTATTTAGTGTGAAAGGTTAGATTTGTTTCTTTAAGTAAGAAAGTAAAAATTGAAAGGAGTTTACGAACTTTATTCATGTAAACTATACTATGTGCTTGCTATTTTGCTTGTGAATGTGCTGGAACTTTTCGAAATTGTATACTTACCTAGTTTGAAAGGGTATATGACTCTCTCCCAGTGCTATCTCACCGCTAATTACTAATTAATAATTAGCGAAACGATAAGAAAAATCCGATTTTCATCTGAAATATGCAAATATTTTGATTGAATTGCAGAAAAAATAAAAATAATTTTATTCAATAGAATACGCATTGCGTTAAACACAGGATATTTGCCAGAATAAAAAATCCCTTTGATGTTAGCCAGGATAAAATGAACTTTTAAATTAGATAGATAAATGAATAATATACTTTAAATAAATGAGCCGGTATTATATATTCCATGCATATTCTCAACGCATCTAATTAATAGTCATTTATATATAAGGTCTCAGAAAAAAAATTATTATCAGAAAAAAAGTTATAATTTTTTTTCCAAAAACTTTAACTAATTATATGAAAAAAATATACTGTCGTTACGATAGAGAGCGACATATTTTTTTGAGACATAAATTATTAAAACAAAACACATTTAAAACATAAAAAATAATAATATTATTTCTAACAAAAGAAGAAAAATTGCTAACAATTAAAGTCTAAATTACTTTTGCGCTACTCTGTGAGGATGTGCAGGCATGACCAAGCTCATAGATCAGATAAAGGTAGAATTATTGCTTTGAATATAAGCCGGCTTAATGTGCTGTCAAAGATGACCAGAACAAATAAATGCCCTACGAAAATAAATATAATCGAGCGTGGTCACTTTGATTACAAATTAAGCTAGTACAATGAATAATTCTAAAACAAGATGGTAACAAATAAAAATTGCACCGGTGACATATAGGCTAAAGTTAACAAGTTGAGTATTGCTGCGTATGCGTTTTTCTGGGTAGCCCCTTGCACACCCCTGTTTGGCACTAAGAAAGTGCTTATAATATATTCTGATGGAAAGTATTTCTTCTTCAAAAGGCATTGCTTTTAAAATTTTGTGTCAAAAATCCATTTATGAAAAAGCATTGAAAAGACACAAAAATCTAATGAATAAAATTGAAATAAATAGAAAACTGAACTGAACTCAACTAAAAGTATTTCTCTTTTTTCTTCTGCAAAAACTTTAAACTAATTTCACTCAAAATAAAATATGAGAGGATTTGCACCGAAAGAAAGAGAGAGAGAAAAAAACTTTTCGGGCAATTAAGTGCTCACCGATTATGAGAGGCGAGAGAGAGAGAGAGAGAGAGAGAGAGAGAGAGAGAGAGAGAGAGAGAGAGAGCACAGAGAAGAGGAATAACTAAATTGATATCAATTTTCCCGAAAATATTTTAATGTCCTTTTAGATTGTGATTAGATTTTCATCATTAAAATTATCGGCAAATGTATGGCAAATGTTTGTATAGAGAGAAGAGAGAGAAAAAAAATTATACATTCTATATGTGAAGTGATTTTTCATTTTCTTATTTTTCTTTATTTAATTATTTTTTTTCGTAGCAATACTTTTAAAGCCAAACAAAGAAAGAGAAATAAAATTTATTCAGAGTTTTCTAAACTTTATTTGTTTTTTTGGTTTTATTAATAAAATAAATAATAATTTCCTCTCATTTGCATTGATAGCTTTGGAGCTGTGATGACCAGGTAGAGTATGCATGTATAGGGTTACTTTCTTACCTTTCTCAATTGAAAATGTGTTCGGATTAATCCTATATTATAGTGCTCTAGGTATTAGCTCAAACCTGTCTCATTTTATCAATTGAGACTTATCAGGTTAATATTTTGTAAACTAAATGATCCGGCTTATAACCTGTTCCAAATATATCAGTAAATTGACTGCAACTATGTAAATTTTGGATGAAATCATGGTCACCCCATTATATTCTTGGTCAAAGCATGTTATTATCAAATAGATAAGGATAACTATTTTTGCTTCCAATATAGTCGTAAAATCAATAAATAGCTACAAAAGTAAAAAATGAGCTTTGCTCAATTTATATATTTAAGTAATTATTTATTCAAAATATATTTTATGCGACTATTAGTCTCAAAAAGTAATATAATTAATGAAAAATTATTTATTTTTAATTATTAAATACAAAGACAAATAAAACTTAAATTTCAATAAAACTAATAAATAAAATGCAAATTAAAGTTAAAATTTTTATTTATAAATTCATTAAAAATATTATAAATAAAATAAAATCCAAACTAATTAAGACATATAAATAAAATCTTTTCTCAAATATCCAGCAGAACTGGAGGGAAAAAATTTAAAAAATTCAAACTTCAATGAGAATTATCAATAAAAATATTAATTCTGATAGATATTAGTTGAATATAAACTGACTGTACGTATCGGTAGTGTTAAATAAAATACTTAATTATTTTTTTTCTTAAAATACAAAGTAATTACAGGAAAATAATGATAAAAATAATATTTTATACGAAAAGGAATTTTAAGCGAATATTCGATTAAAAAAATGTGGTTTAATATCATTTATATTTATTTCATTTTTCTTCACTCATCTATATTCAGGATAAAAAGTTTTGTAGATTTTTCATCATTAAAGCCGTAGTGTATTAGATAAGACACTGTATTATCTCAATAGAGACCCAAAAGAGAGTTAAATAAGTTGTAATAAAAATATTATTTTCTGAATCCCAACAGTAATTATTTGATAAAAAACTTTAGATTTTTATTCAATGAATTAATTATTATTATTATTACTATTAATGATAGAAAAATTAGAGATATTATGATAGCATTGGATGATATAGTCTTAGAATTTTGATGGTCAAGGGTGTTAAGTCAAAGCACCCATGTAGGCTCCAATGTGCAAGATTATACTTCTAGGTTATAACTTAGGCTATTAAGGCCTAATTATCAATGAAAAAAATGCACCAGAGCTTATTTATAATAAATCATATTCAACTGTATGCTATCATTTTACCTTGCTTAATACAATCAAATGACCTAGCTCGTCCTTACCCCAGTATTCTAATCAAAAAATGTTTCTGATTATTAAATATCTTTTGATTGTATTATCAAAAAATATAATAAAATATTTATAAGTAATTCAGTTATGATTTCCTATCATTCAATCAGAAAAAAATATATATTATAAGTGAAAAAAATATTCTATTCGTTAGACTAAACCCAAAACTATATAGATTTTTGATATTTTTATTGAAAGCAATTTGTCATAAATGAGAGGCAAAAAAATCATTTCTGATTATATCAGACGTTTAGTGAAATAAAAGTCACACAAAAAACATGAAAATATAATTTTAAAGTTATTTTTCTTTAAAGAATTTACAGAAAAAAAAACATATTTCCAAAAGAATTCTTGTATTCGTGTTGTGAAACGAAAATATAGTTTTGAAAACAATATTTTCAAATCGCGTATACTTTTCAAACATAGTTTCTTCGCTCGAATAGTTTGTGGAATTTTTCAGAATAGTAAGGATGAGCAAGCTAGTTTATTTTCAATATAAATCGGCCTTTAGATCATGTATCAAAGTATCTGGGCAAATATGAACAAGCTTTATTATTATTTCTAACAATAAAGGAAAATTTTACTTGATAGCACCAAGCTTAGATCAAATACATAAGTAAATCATCATATATTTGGTTATATGAGTGGTTGACCCTGTGCTACATTGCTTGGAAAAACTTGTGGAATAATTGCCTGTTATTCTCAATGATATAGGTGCAATTTGGCACTGGTCAGCCTTGCTCATTCCTTATTAATAAATAGAAATATGTTTTCAGACTAATTGTTGATTCAAAGTCTGTTCAACAGTGAGAGAGAAAGAGAGACAAAAATATTTTTCACTTTATATTTCTTTCTCACATATACTCTGCTCTTATTGATAGATAAGAACCTTTGGAACTAAAACTCAAGACTTGACTCGCAATGAGAGCTCATTTATGTGTTTATTCACACACAAGAGGAGAAGTGCTCGCGAACTGTATGTCACCAAATGTCACGAGAAGTTTATTTTTGGCACTTTATATGTGTGTGTATTGTAAACACTGAACCAATTGTTTTAATAACAAGATTCAGCTTAAGTCCGAATACGTTTAGTCATACTATTCCTGACCAACAGTTTGTCTAAATATTAGTAACGCTTAAGAATTAGACCTATTTTTGAATATTTATTAAAATTTTTGGACAAATTGTGCCTAAACTCCAATATAGGCGCTCTGTTAGAGAAATGTCAGTTTACTTAAGCAAAGGGAACGTTATTTTCTATGTCATTGAATCCAAGGATACTTTTCCATGAATTAGATCCTTTGTTCGCCATTTAAAGTGAGATCAACTACTGGGACAAGTTTAGGGTTAAACACCTAGTCGTACAATCAATCGTATAATAAATTTGTACAAGCATAAAAACCTATACACAACTAATCTGGGCTAAATTGAACTATCAAAGGACGGTTGTGTTTTGGTATTCACTATTTGTCTTGATGTTTTGACCCAGACTGAAGTTTCAGCAAGATTAAGTCAAAACATAAGAAACTGTATGTAAAAAATGATCAGAGGTCAAGTTTAATATCGGGTTAATCTGAATAAGTGTTCAATTTCTTGGACTATCTCTTAATTGGTTTCAAACAAAAAATTGATTATTATTTAAAACTATTATAAGTCGACCACTATTTCAGCACTAATTCCCTAAACCAAGTTTACAGTCAAGTTTTCAACCAAGGTTATAGGAGTCGACATACAGTGGCGAAAAAAGTGACTAAAGTTTTATAAAATAGATGAAACAAAATGACCCGAACATAAATTGGGCCATAATTATCAATTAGCTGGATAAAGGTTATAACATTTTAATCAAGCACATAATTTAGACCCAAATCTACCATGCTACAGTAGTTTCTTTCTCATTTCCCCGATAATATCAGTTATACCTGGAGTCAAATGAGAGCCAATCGGCTCTACATTAGCGCAAATCGGTTTTGATTACTGTTTTATAGATTTATTTCATTCACTGATTGTCTGATTAAATATAAAATATATTTCTATTCAAAGCATACAATCGATGAACAGATCACTCATCGATGTCCTCATCAGTCGCACAGTTATCCATCGCTTCCTTTACTACCCGTTCGGTGCAAATACTCTTATTTAACCTGAAGTGTCCGTCCGTTCCGGCCAACACTCAACTGGATGGTCATGTAATACCTGGCCAACAATACAGACCACTTGATGAAGACCCAGGACTTAATTATTTGCTAAAAAACTTTTGTTTTTAATGTCTAAACACAAATAAAAACAATTTTTTTCTGTATTTTAATAACAATTGTATAAAAAATAAGTATTGAATAAAAACATAATTTTGTTTTTGATTTTAATTAATTAATTTGTTTTTCAACTAAATCTTTGCCGACATTTACTGATACTATTCCGCAGGACTTCGACCGCAACTACTGTTCCGACAATCGATGGAAACATAAATCTATTTCTGGTTTTGTTTGCATTTCTATAGGATTTCTGTATTATATAAGTCAACGAAAAGCCTATTCGTGTGAATACAGAGAAATATTTTAATACAAAATTAAAAGTTTTTTTTAATGCATTAAATGTCAAACCAATGCAGAAAAAGGCGAACCCTTTGGCCACCGATCGGACGGAACACTCGTTAAAGTCTTTTCCATAACTGATGTCATTATATCTGGTCTTCAGTTCATTCGTTTCGTTCATTGCTTTTCAATATTTTAATTGTGTTTTGGATTTGAAATACAATTTAAAATATTTATTGAATTAAGACTTAAATAAATAAATATAATCTGATTTTGTTTATATGTATACAACTGGTAGTGTAGCCAAGCGGGGGTTGTCATGACAATATTTAGATAGGGCCTGGAATAAACTACGTCAACGTAAAATCTATGGCTTTCATTGTTAATGGGTTTGTAGAGAAAAATCATTACTCAATAAATACATTGAAACAAGCACGAACGTTATTACCAGCATACATTTGATCTATAAGTAATAATCTTGATAATATAGCCATTAGAAAATAATTGGGTCAATTGGTATTCATAACTATAGTATTTACAAAGCATTATGTGTAAGCTGTATCTGTAAATAATGCGCTCAATAGCGCACCTGGTTACAATTAATGAGCAGTGTCAAAGTTAGCAAGATCAAAAGCGTTAGCTTGAAAATTATCATTAATTCAGATATTAGTCATATACAGTATATTATACAGTATAGGAATTAACTAGAACTTGGTAGCTAGAACTTGAATAACTTTTGAATGGGTTATTCGATTTTCAAACTGTTTTCGGTAACTGCCAGATAATTGCGTTTTTTAAAAATATGCCCAATGTAAATTTATTCATCATGCAACCTAGATCAATTCAATTTCAATATTCATCTTAGTGTAGCAAGGTTATATTTTATTTTGTCAAGAAATTTATTGCATCAAGCCGATGTAGAATTTTGCAAGGATTACGAATATCACTTTAAAATATTTCTAGCTTGTATACTGTAATTTTTGTGTTATTGCCAAAACTATAACCCACAGTCGGTTCAAAAAATGAATCTGGAGCCTAAACCTGACAGGGAAATTCAATGAAATTTTCTATGTTTGTATAACAACTAACAATAATTTTTTTCATCAAGCGATTTTTCACTGTCTCAGCACCGGTGCCAATGAACTAACTATTTACAGGGCAAAAACTACTAGGGTTATATAAAATTTAAGCAATTCAAAATGATCCATGTTAAAAAGCATTGAACTTATCTATCAGAGGTTTTCATAAAACCATTCCGTTTTTGCACAGGATGACTTTATATTTGCAATATTGCATAATTCATGAGGTTCTAGAGCAAAAACCACAAGGCATAAATGAACTCA